>QVRM01003830.1:0-43743 GCA_003439945.1 Dermanyssus gallinae | reverse complement strand
CTATAAAGAACTAACTTTACCATCGATCGTGCATGAAAATTCGGTTTTGTCTGAAGGCATCCAACGCTGGTTAGAGAACGCGAAATTGCATGGAAGAGGAATAGCAAAACTGATATCCTGCAGACTATAGATTAAATGTCTTAATATTGCTATCTTATGATTATTTATAGTGGTAAAATCAAACACATTCGGGCAAATCGCAGTTCACGACAATAATTTTGGAATCAATTTTATGGTTCTCCAATATGTGGTTGCAAGTAACTAAAATGACTCAACGATCGTATCGAAATTGAGTGCAAATCTCTTATTCTCTGGAGGATGTCGATCCAGCACGGCAGAGGACTAGCGCACAATGCTGCTGCAATACGAAACTAGCCAGACAACCCTTCACAATCGGTGGATCTCCGGCAGTTCTGTCGTCTGGCGCTAGTCTGGCTCGAGTCAAGCATTTGCGAATATAAGGACCTGCTATCATTTGAGTGCTGGGCGCCAGCCTAGCCAGATACTATCTAAGTTTCGGACATGCGTGTATCTTCGACTAGTGTTCTACTGCAAAGTGTATCGCGGTGAGCCGGTTCATCACGGATATCGGGAACGTTGGTATCTTTCACAATTGCGTTGAAGCACGCGTAACGCGTTAGCTATACACCCCATAGTAAACGTTTACGAATCAACATCGTCACAAACGTGAAACTTGCATCGTGCCACGGCCGTTAGACCGGACAACGAAAACTCCAGACATGAAGCAGCTCATCCTGCAGGAATTAGCAGAACGTTCTTCTGCAAAACACGAGGGAAGTAGCCCAAAACGTTAGTGCAGGCTTTCCGGCTCTCGGTGTATTCAAGATATGCTTAAAGGCGATACTAAGCCCGTAGGGGACGGGGGGAATGAATTAAAAATAACTTCCTCAAAATGTTTTAAATTCTAGGGTAGTGACCGATGAAGAACTGCATCCGTACTGATTTGCGCAAGCCTAAACTCTCCGCCCTGCTGATTACCAGCTGCGCAATGAGAACTGTGGTTGGTTTCTGTGGCAAGAAGAAACCAATGCGGATTTTTTTGCTTTTGTGCCATTCACGGACTGTGTTTTTTTTATAGAAAGCGGTGTGTTTAGTGCACACACTCCCACTGGGCGCCCACGATAACCTGCATATAACCCGCCAGCGTGCACGCTAAGACCGTTAATTCGTGTATGTAGACTGGCATGGTAAACATTTACTTCATAGACTCACACGTACGTCTTGATGGGTTGTATAAAAAAAGCATACCGACAATTCCGATACATTAAAGAACTTGAAAGGCGTTTAATTAGAATTCCCTTGAGAATGTAGCATCGAGCATACCGGAGCGCCAGCATACAATGCTGCTGCGATACCGGACTACCTAGACAAGACTTTCGCAAATCAATGGATTAGCCGAGGCGAGCCGATCACTCGGCCTCCGCGATAGCCTGACGTATCAACTCTCGATCTTTCCTTTGAAGTATAAGAACGCTCAACTTGCGTGACGGGGTCATTTTTCGAAGCGTTTAGGGCCGCTCGAGCAATGTCGAGCGGCATTGCCCGGCATGCCGGGCAAAGACGCGTTCCATACTTGAACGCATACAACAAGACGATGCGCTTAGTTTCTATTTAGAAGAATCGGTTTTCATTGGTTTGGAAAACATACTTTTTTTGACAAGTTCTACCATTCCTTGTATATATATATATATATATATATGTATTGAAAACATTCTGGGGCACATTCTGGGGTAAATATATATACAAAAAATATACTATTTTCAATAGCATTTTTTTTTCGTTCGTCTGCTACGGCGACAAACGGTCGTGTTCCGCAAGAGCTTGTGAATATTCGCCTCGTTTTGGTGATTCTACCTCGTTTTTCCCCGGACAAGTTTTGTGTGAGAGCTCCTCCTCGCTCCCAAGTGCCTGGTGCGGGGTGCTTTTTTTTTTTCCATTTTTTTTCCGAGTTTCTTCGGTGTTTTCAGCCGTTTGTGGTGTTTCCGAACGCGCTGATGGACGGCGATGCGGATGCGGACGGCGAGAGCAGCGGTTCGTGCGGGTATCCACTCGAACTGGCGTCTGCCACGCCGTCCTCGTCTTCTGCGCTGGCGGCGTTGTCTGCCATGGCGGCGGAGGGTTGCCGCACGAGGCGGTCACGTTTAGAGTTGTTGTCCGATGCACCTAAGCCCGACGTGCGCTGCACGTCGCCGGTAACACCGGCGCCCGTATATGGTGCAAGCGATGCTGCTGTTCGAACCGACAGAACAGCTTCGCCCAGCTGTCAACGACACAACGATGGCGGAGACAATGGCTGCTGAGGCCACACCAGGTGTCTCAGTTGCGCCAAAACCGGCTGTCAAACAGGCCCGAGCTGCCTCAGACACGGAGGACTCTTCTAAGAGTGCGGGGGTTTCACAGAGCGCCGGTGACACGGCGAATGATGACGGCTTTGTGACAATTGTGAACAAGAAGTCGGCTAGACGGGTGCTTAAAGCTGAAGCGGAACTCTCGCGTTTCCGTGAGTCGGTTGACAGTGGCGCCGGTCCAATTTATACAGTGCGATTTCTGTCACAGGATTTGACGGCTTTGTCGTCCGAAGCCCCTAGCAAGCAGCAGCAGAGCCAGCGTCCGGAATTTTCGGCTGAACAACTGTTGAAAGTGTTCAAGGCGCTCCATGACCTTGTGCCGGCGGCAACGTTGGAAGGAGGTCCCAAAGGGATAACGGCCACGGTGTCCACGATCTCGGCCGCAAGTGATTTGGTGTCACTCAAGGTATTAGGAGGCGTGACGGTCGTGGGACTACGTTCCTCAATGGATCAGTTTTGGGGCGTTATCAAAGACGTCAACCTGGCCTTTTCTGACGAGTGCCTTCTATTCGAGCTTGCCTCGTACGGCGCGGTAAAAATAAGGAGAAACACGAGGCCTGGGTGAAAAGATAGGCAGAGCATCCGAGTGCCGTCTAGCAAAATACACGTTCTGTTCAAAAAGACACCACCTACTAAGGTCTTTATGGTGTGGAGGGATCACGATGTAACGGTCGAAGCATCGTCGCCGATTGTTTGCTTCAATTGCCAACGTACTGGCCATACGGCAACTCGTTGCACTCGCGCCCGTGCGTGTAGAAGATGTGGTGCGCACGACCATCTTGCCGCATCATGTCGAAATCGCGCTTGCTGCGTCGACTGCAGGGGGCCCTCACCCTAGAGGGGACTCGTCTTGCCCCGTTTTCGCGTTAGCTCGCGAGAAAAGCAAGGCCCTGCTTGAATCGCGTATGCTCCAACATGCGCAGTTATCGGCGCCGGCAGCCACCCTGGTCACCGCCCCAGACCCCGTACCCCCTAGACCACGCGAATCGGCACCTGGGACCTACGCGGCGGCGGTACGCCGTTTGGTGATTCCAGTCTCTTCGGGCGTGGCCCCGGAACCTTCGGCAGCGCCCGTTGAGGTCGTGCTCCCCCCCCTTCCGGCCGATCCGTGCCCCCCGGAAGTCTTTGCTTCGTTTGAAGACGCCGCCATCTATTGAAATGGAGCCCCCTAAACAAGTGGAACGAGTAATGGACGCTGCTCACCGCCCTCCCAAGCGCCGTCGCCAATTGGTTACGAGTAGATCCGTCCCGCGCGGTCGCGTCTTCCCCCGCGGTTGCGCTTGCCTAAGTCGACAGACGAATTTGACCTTGGTTCTTTGTCCAAGGCCGCATCACTGCTCGCACGTACCAACCCGAAGCTAGCCGACACGCGTCGAGGCATCGTTATCGCACTGCGTCTGCTGCTAGCTCTGGCGCCGTTGCTGCAAGGTCTGGTGTCCCCCGCACCCACTCCCCAATGACGGACCCTGGCTCAGCTTCCTATCCCCCTCCCCAGAGCGCTTCAGTAGCAGGTAACCCCTCTATAAGGGTTACTTGTCCCAGATGCGGCCGGGACTTCACCCGCCGCGGTCTCCCCATTCATCAAGCTAGATGCCGTTCCACGTCTGCGACTGCCGCTCCGCCTCCGACTGTATCGTCCGCGCCAACACTCTCGTCGCAGCCGAGACAGCCGCTGGTCGACAGGCTCAGCATTGCGACCCAACAATCAAGGGTGATGCGCGTGGTTCCCCAGGCGATGAGGCCTTTGGTTGCCGAGCTCCTTTGCGACGTCCTCGACCTTGTGGCGGACAACAACGACCTCCCATCGTGGGAGTCGCTCCTGTCATTCGCTTATGTGGTCTTTCAACTGCCACTTCGCACCTTGTCATCAATCTCTTTGACAGCGACTGTCCGATCGAACCTCCGTGCATTTCGCGATGGCTGGCGTTTTGAGTATCGCGTAGGAGGTATTAGAAGAGCCAGAACGGACCCGTGCGGCTCGCCTGAGGACTCGGCAAGCCGCGTTTCAAGCAAGCTATCTGAGGGACACGTTTCCGGGGCGGCCCGACTATTATGCTCTACCGACTCATTTGCCTCGGGGGACAGAGTCCTAGCTTTGCTTGCCACCAAGCACCCACCTGCTCCGCCGCACTTGGCTCTTTCTGCCCCTCCTGACTCGATGACGCAGCATCAAACCTCAGTCGATGACGTCTTAGGAGCTGTAGCCGGCTTTCCGGCCAGTGTGTCCGCTGATCCTGACGGTCTCCGCCCGCGCCATCTAAAGAATCTCTTTTCCCCCGGGATCGGACCGGTGGCCGGGAGACTGGCCGCATCACTTGCCAGAGTGATGAACGTCCTGAGATGGGGCCGACTGCCGGCTGAGGTCAGGGCGATCGTGTTCGGCGCCAACCTATTCGCACTGCGCAAAAAAGACGCTACAATTCGCCCCATTGCCTGCTCTCTTACGTTACGGAGGATCGCAGCAAAGATAGCCTGCCGCGAGGCCAAATAACTTATTATGGAACAACTTGGCCCGCACCAGCTGGGATTTGGCATGGCGGGCGAAACGGAAACTGCCGTACATGCAGCAAGAGCCTTTATGCAATCAAGTCCCCCGGTACGGCGCTCCTGAAGTTGGATTTTCGCAATGCATTCAACACCATCCGTAGGAATCACCTCCTTCGTGCGGTTCGGGATACAGTCCCGGAACTCTTCATCTTAGTAGAACACGCGTACAAAGAGCCATCCGTTCTGTTGTTTGGCGCCGAGACGTTATTTTCGGCATCGGGAATACAGCAGGGGGACCCCTTGGGACCGGCCCTATTCAGCCTGGGGATACGTGAGCTGGTTAACTCCGTTCAAGTGCCATTCAACGCTTGGTGCCTAGACGATGGCACACTTGGTGGACCGATGGTGGACTTGCTCGATGAGGTGCGCAGAGTCCTTGCTTTCGAGGCAGTCAGTGGTCTGGTACTGAACACGGCCAAATGCGAGGTGTTCGCTCCGGGGACAGACCCAGACGACCCCTTATTGAGGGCCTTGCTCGAGCTGCTACCGGGGTGTAGAGTCGTGGCTGACCACGAAATAAACCTTCCTGACGCACCGCTTCTGCCCTCTGCGTTGCCGGGACAACTCGACCCCTTGATGGACAGATTGTGGGCGATGCAGGAACGTCTTCCGCTTGTTGGAGCCCACCAGGGACTCTACCTGCTTCGCTCGTCGTTCTCCGCGTGCCGCATCTTACATATTTTACGGTCCATAGACTGCTCAGGCGATTTGAACCATCTTCTCCAACCATCCGACGACCAGGTGGTGGAGGCCCTACAGACGGTGCTGAGTCTAAACTTACGACCACGAGAGGTGCGCCAGGCGGCCCTCCCCACGTTCATGGGCGGCCTTGGTCTCCCCTCGGCTCGATCCTTGGCGAGCCCGGCCGTGGCTGCCTCGATGCATGCTACGTCGGAAAATGTCCAGCGCCTGCTCCCGCCGGCGGCTCAGGCAATGTTCGAGGCGGCTCGTGACGATATAGCGACTGGACTTCAAGCTTCATCGCCTGGTCCCGATAGACTAGCCTGCAAGAGGGCCTGGGCCGAGAAGGCCCACGAAGCTTCGCTTAGTTTGCTGTTTGAAGAATGCGGGGATGACCAGGACAAGGCACGCCTTCTAGCTGTCGCTCGCCCAGGAGCAAGCGACTGGTTGCATGCACTACCCGCTGACTCACTGGGCACCCGCCTTGATGACCAATCCACCCGGATATGCGTTGGCCTGAGACTGGGGCTGATTTGGTTGAGCCACACAGATGCTCTTGTGGCGAGCCGGTCGGACGACTCGCCAGACACGGCCTGCCTTGCGCTCACGCAGCGGGCCGGCGCCCAAGACACACTGCCCTCAATGAAATGCTTGCAAGATCGCTGCGGAGGGTGGGGATTCCCTGCGTCCTGGAACCACCTGGGCTTTCAAGAGACGACGGTAAGCGCCCCGACGGTATGACTTTGATACCCTTCTATAAGGGTCGTTCCCTGGTGTGGGATGCGACGGTGACCGACTCTCTGACCCCTTCCCTTGTCGGTCCCGGCGCGTCCCGCCCGGGGACTGCCGTTTCGCGAGCTGAGACCTCAAAGGTAAGAAAGTATGCGGACCTAAGTCGGGCGCATCACTTTTCGCCATTAGCATTCGAGACGATGGGTGGCCCTGGGCCCCTCACGGTAACATTGATCTCTCGGGTTGGCGACGCGTTACGGCAGGCGACGATGGACAAGAGGGCGCACGCCTTCTTCTCCCAGCGACTGTCCCTGGAGATCCAAAGAGGTAACGCGACCTCAGTGCTCGGAACTATGAAAGACTGCATGGACCCGGACCTTCGCGCCAGGGGCGGGCAGGACTTCCTCACGGGCATGAGCGATAGAGCGGCTACGGCGCGCAGAAGGAGCAACTAAGTCGACGAGCAGCAACGCCGTGAAGCATTATATATATTCTTCTAAATTATAATATTAAAATAATAAATTTCAGAATTATTCTCTCTCTCTCTTAATATATATATATATATATATATATATATATAAAATAGCAATTTTAATGCCCATCATTTTTGAATCAAAGTAATGGTTCTGCGTTACGTAGTTGCCGAGTAACTAAGCTTTTTCGACAGCCGTAGTTGTTATGTTTTACGTTGAAAATATAATTTTGGGCGTACACTTTTGGTTGTAATAGCTACATTTTACGGTGGTAAACGTAAAAGCTTTAACGTAAGACTTAACAATATATCGACTTTTTATGGCGTTTCTTAATCTGTCTATTCGTCTTTTACTAGCTTGCGTCGAGTGTCATTCATAATATGCTAAATTTTCCGCCAAGCACGCCGGTCTGATCGGCTCCTTCATGCGGAAAAAAGGCAGAATAACTACCTTTATAAATTTCGTCCATAACCCTTAACGAACTCCCTCCTTTAATTCGGAAAAAATATTTTTGTACCGAGTTCTACCAGACCTTAAAATAAGTACGTACGGTTATGATAGACCGCGTTTCGAGAAATGAGATATTTAAATATATATATATCATTTCTCGATAGACGGATTTATTATTTATACCTAAATACTTATGTCACTTTTCTATATAAGGGGCGCTAAGAGCGGTAGCATAGGCAGACACGTTGAGATATCTAGGGTTTTTTAGCAGTCCTTGTAGCAGCACGGTCGCTTACTTCCAGCGATATGATTTATACTGCATATGTACATATTCTATGCTCTAGTTTAGTGTAGTTCCAGGCGGCATGGTGGTATTGTGTCGATTGAGTCGACGTGACCGTTTAATTTTTATCCATCCATATAGGCAGAACAAAGCGGTACCATAGTATCAGACAGAAAGAGAGATATACAGAAAAATATCAGAGATAAAGGGAGAGAGCAAGAAAGACAAATGCGTGTAGAAGCAGAAATGTGAGCACAGTCTCAGGCTCAGTTCTAAATTCCGATAATTAGGTGAGGCCAGCGATTGAGCCAGCCAACGGGGCGATACGTGCCACCACTATCACTTTTACGGGTACTACTAGTCGTACGTCCACTGGCTCGAAATTTAATCAAAGCACAATCTAGTCAAAAATCTTCTTTCGCAAGCCCGTTAGTTCGGGTTACTTGGATTTCCCTTAGTGGCTGTTGGTAGAGTTCGGGACGGCAGATTTGGCCGATCAGACCCCCGCACGCCGATTCGCAGAAGAACCGAAAAGTCTTCCACCGATATCGAGCTTCGCGATAAGCCGATATTGGCCTGGTGCGCACAACGTGAGACGACGAGCTTGAGTAAGAAAAAGAAAATGACGACAACGACAAAACGCTTAGCACACTGGGCGGCTCGGCTATTTCGACCTCGTTATTATTCGATGGGCTCAATGTTCTTCGTCGACTCACATACGCACTAGCTTCTAGGTAAATTATCTAGCTAGGTGCCGCGGTGATGAGCGTCAGGAGAAGTCCTTCCTGACAGCTTGATGTTAGTGCTCACAGCATGACTTGCGACGACGAAACCGCCGGCCACATGTAGACCACTTGTTCTGGTGACGTTGTTTTTCATATACATAATATGCTGTCGATTAGATGTTGGCATATCGCAAACAAGCGCCGAAGGAAATGTGATCATATTGAGCCCATAGGGAACCTCAATGGCTTTTCTGGAGTGTTTATACACTCGAATTAACAAAACGGTGGTGCGACCAGATGAAAGCGCTCATGAAATAGGGATGGACACGTGTAACAAGGTGATCAGCGGCGACCCAGGGGCAAAACTTTGTCGTGTGAACAACATCCTAAACGTTTATCTGTGTTACTGTTGCTGATTTCAGCTTCACAATACTCCAAGCAATACTAATGCAACCGTCCTCCTCTCTACTGCTGAGAAGGGGGAAACCAATATTGGCCTGCTATATGCACCATCTGCTCAAGACGTGCCTAGACTGTATATAAAACATGGCTTTTTCTAGGGAAAAGCTAAGCGTTTTCTCTCGTTCACTGTCTATCACACTCTGTTTCCGGCGGAATCGCCCTAATATATTGCGCCTGTATAGCGATACGATCAAATTGGTTTTAGCAGGCGGAGTGTAAATATATAATCCTGATCCTGCCTGAATTGCAGTCAACGTTCACATACTACAGTATACAATTACGAACGCCTCACTCGAAGCAAAAGCGGCGTCTAACAGCGAAATCGATTTCCAAATGGCGAATCATTCAATTAAGACGACGTAATTGGGTATGAAGCGAGTGAGAGATCTCGGAGGGTGCGCGGGAACCCTTCAGTATTTTTAGAGATAAAAGAAGTCTCATGAAAAGATTGCCGTCGGGCAGTAGATACTGCCTTCAAAGCCAGAGAAAAATTGATAATAAATAGCTTTTGGTGTATACGAAGTGTCTGAAATATGGCTTTCTTAAGCTTGCGAGGTTTTCCAACGCGTAAATATGCTTCCCTGATATATTCTGCGTTCCTTTAGAAAATGTCGGCCCATACATTAGGCGGTCTCCGGCACAGATAGCACCCTTACAAATGCAGGACTTAGAGGCAAAAAACACGCTGAAAGTTCCTTATTTATATTATACTCAAAACTTCCAAATTGCTATCAGGGAGGAAGCTGAAGCATGGCACTATCTTAAGGATTGGCTGTAACAGTATTGACCCATGTTTTATGCGTCAATGACTGGCAGCACACTTCGATCCAAAAATGTTGAATTTATAGCAAAGAAACGCCCGTCGGGAAATGTCCGAATTGAACCTTCAGCAGCAAAAGACTCTGATTTGTTTCATAGGGTGATTACAGAAGGCAAAACATGAATATGTGATTACGAAATCAAGATCAAAGCGTACGCCTCTCAGTGGTGCTTACAAGAAGAGAGTCGATTGATGAAACTCATACAAGGCAGATTCAACAATTCTTTTGACGATTTTTTGACTAAGAGAAAATTATCTTCAATTTGTGCCACCTTTGCCACGGTCAGTAAAAAGACTCCCTTGAATCTTCCATCAGGACAATGCATCAGCGCAAACATCGTTACTGATTTCGCATTATTTTATGAAAAATTATACTTTGGTATTCCTGCAAGCTTCATATTCGCCAAATCTGACTCCGTGTAACGTTTCCTGTTCCAAGAGGAAAGTTGAGGGGGTAACATTTTAGAGACTAAAGATAAGACAATTCGCAGGAGCAACTCGATTTTAAGAGTAGGAAAGAACTTGGCGCAAGTGTATTGCGGGCAGCCGGGAGCTATTTTGAAGGAAACAAAAACACTTTGAAATATTAAACAAATCTTTCTTTTTCTAAATATATATCAGAACTTTTGAATCCGTTCCATATGTATTTGTCAGATTTTTTAAACCTAATCTTATCTTGAGGATTTAAAGATTATTTTACAACGATGACAGTTTAGAGACGCTCTTATATATATATATATATATATATATATATGATAGCAGAACTTTTAGATTAGATCTTTAAGAAAAAAACCGGAAGCTCCATTGATGGATATTTCGGTGTTATTTTACATTTTGTCTGTAGGTTATATTAGGTACAGCATTAATTCTGCATCGTGGCTATTAACATGCACATATCAATGGAACGTAAGCTTTCTTATGCTCTCTATATGTATACCTTAGCTATGTAAACGCACTAGCAATAATAATAGCGATGATAAATATGATGAAAACATTATATGTGAAATCTTCAAACTTTCTGCTTTATTTCAGAATAATACCGCGCAATCCGTGAGGGTTTTCAATAGAAGTGGGTACTTGCGTTCAAAGGTTGTACTTGCCTTATATGAAGAATTTTTCTTATAAATAGGAGCAACGTAAATATGCGGCTTAAGAGCCTAACCCCACAGAAGTCAATTTTGCGTCTACGAAAAGCGCATGTATGTCTGGCAGCTGTTACCATCTGTCGCTAAAATCAACGCTGACTATAGTTGCCTACACTCGAGATAGTCGTCAATATCGACGCTAGTATGCCATACTTTCATTTCTAAAATGTAAACATATATTAGTGGTAGGTTTCAGACGACCACTTGTATCATATGAAACCAATCCCAAGTACATATATCTGGGATTCTTTATTCCTTTGGCGTCGAGATTTAGTCAGCCGACCCACGGCACGTTCTAAACTACAATAGAGACGGTCACACTGTCTGCTACAGTTTATCTATTAGTTATACCTATTATTTAACACGTTTCGAAAGGGTCCGCTGAATTTACGGTTTAGGCGTCCTCAACAACGTCTCCTGGATTATTTCGCAAAGGTGTAGAGCTGAAAGCTGACGGCGGACGGGGCAGCCACGTAAATTTCTCTCACCTAGCAATAACGCATACATTTAATTTTGAGTTGGTACAGATACTTTTGTAAGATCCACTCTAAATGCCTGCTGCGGAATTCCAGATTTCCAGCACCAAACTAATCACGCCAAACATTAACGTCGCGCTGCGTTGTCCTCGAGACTACGGATAAAATGTAAAAGGCCCTAGCGTCGTCTCTAATGTCGCCAATTTTACTATGGCTGTGCCAGCCGTTGACAGTTGGCACAGCCATAGTACAATGGACTACACATTTTAATGTCGAAATATCGACAAAACTAATTTTGAACCTATTTGTTTTAAGAAGAAAATAGGAGTTTAAAATGTACTGTTCTTGTTCCGTTGGTCATAAAGTAGCCGGTGCTTCTACTTAAAAGCAGCCACGTGCTCGGGAATTATTCTGCTCAAAGCAAAATAAGCCCCCCCCCCTAGCCTTACGAAATGAGGTATGCATGCATAAGGGAGATTTACGTTTAATGGCTTGGGGTATCGCCGGCGTCGATTTATTTCCGCCTTCGTCCGGGAGGCAATATTTAAAAAAAAATATGCACAAGAAGCTCATTTAAAGACTCAGATGGAGATCTCGATAGATAGATAAGCTACAGAATGTGTACTTAGCATTTTATTTGTTTCAGGGTGGATTTACTACCAACATAGTGATCACGTAAATGCGTGTTTTTTTGCCAAAAATTGCATAGTCCCTGCTATTTGTTATCAAAAAAGCTACAGACAAAAACTGTGTGTGAAAATATTACTTGTATTGGGCCTACAAGAAAGTTTTTTCGGTTTTTTTAATGATTCTCTACGGACAAAACCGAAAAAACTTTTTTGTAGCCCTATATAAACATGCGTCTCGGTTTTTTTATGCAATCAAAAGCGCAGGCTACTCTATTTCATATATATATATATATATATATATATATATATCTAATCCTGCTTACAAGGTGTTGTTCTGCAAGTCGTATGATCCGCGCAGAGCGCCCGACCTCATTGCAATAAGCAACGCATGCGAAATTGTAGCACGATTGTAGCTCTTCCTTGTCAGTCTGAATGAAACTGTCGAGGAGCGTGCTCTCTTCTCCCTCATCCAAGGAGATCTCGTCGCTGTGTGGTGTGCCGAACGAGTACGGCCAGGCTGCTATTAACGCAGCGAACGGCAATCTCGAGACTAATAATAAGACAGGCTGAGGCGGCCCGAACAGTCTGAAGTCTCGTTCTAAGGGGGGGCCGGTTTTTCTTCTTCTTCTTCTTCTTCTGCTTCTGCGCGTTCGAACAAGCATTCGTCGACATTCGCTGCTCGACGAACGAACGAACGAACGCACTCAGCGCCTTGTAGTGAGCGATACGCGTACCGTGTGTCCTCCGGCCGGCGTGGTGGCGTTTCGTGGGTTCGGGTCCCGCCGTCTCTCTGTGAGCGTGAGCTCAGAGGCGGCGAGGAGGAGAAGGAGGGCCTGTGCCATGCTGGCCCGACAGCAAGCCCACAACGAGACTATTGTCGATAACGAAGATAAGCGGGCGAAGAGCAAGCAGCACACACTAGAGCGATTGCTGCAGGCCTGGCTGGCCCGCAGTCCCGGCCGCTCGGCAGCCCGCACCACGACAGCGTCCAACGTAGCCGCTATTCAGGGGCTACATCCCGTGTTTGAGATATTTGCTCGAGGTAAACATCGATAACGGTTACGCTTAAGTGCGCGATACCTCTATCGCCCCATTTGTCTCGCTCACCCTCGCTTGATCTTACGCCTATCTCTCTCCTTCTTTCTCTCACATACACACAGACACACAACACACACACACATACAGACACACAGACACCGAGGCACATACTGTCTCACTACGTTACTCCGTCACACGCTTTTCTCGACGACAACGACCATGGCGGCTCGCTGCACCCCCGACGCTTTCCAGCACTGTTTTCGTTATTCGGTTGCTGCCTTTTTATCCAGACAACCCCCCCCCGTTCCGCCTGTGCGACTAAGCGGTGTTGGTGTGTCTCTGTGCGACGGGAAGACGGCAATCGATCGATCCACTCACTCTATTCAGTTTAGCGGCAGAACTGCCGCTCTCACCTGGTTGGACGCCGGCAGAAGTTTCGTCGGCAGAAGCGATCGGCGGTTCTGGTCGATGTTGGGCTCGCTCGCTCGCTGGCGGTGCGACTAGAAACAAGATATCGGGACGACAATGCGTGCCCTCCCATCAGCTTGAGTGTTGTTAGTTCGTCTCGTCTCGCAGAGATCCTCGACCTGGCGCGACGTCCTAGCAGGTGTCCGAGCTGGCGACAGATGGCCGCGTAGTTAGATGAGACTTGCCTATACGAGAATCGTACAACTAACTGCTGGGCAGCGCAGCGAACAGGTCCAATCTTCGAGGAAAGCATAGAAGACCGCCACGAAACTGGCCCAGATTCGACCATGTCGCATCAATATCTCCATATTGATAGTCATTCCGACTGCTTGATATGATAAAGTAGTCCTAGTCAGATCTGGTCCTGATGGCTTTCTCTTTTTAAGGTGCGAAATTGCAACAACAAACCAAAAAAATCTGATTCGCTTCGTTTCAGAGCAATCCGGCAAACGACTGGGTTGAAAGTTTGAAACTTAGAGGTTCTAGTGGCAGCTGGCAGGAGGTGGAGGTAACAGGTAGTCTGCAATGAATACCGCTGCATCGCACTCTGTGCGCTTACGCCAAAGCCGGTGCATAATCTGCTAACTCAACAGAACATAATTGTTGTACTAGCTTGAAGTGGATGTATGAGAAAACAATTATTTTGTTTATACAATCATTGTTGTTAGAATGTGTATAGAATCATTGAAATAGTCGCAATGCTTTCAAACGTCCTACTGTCAACACACATTCAGATTTTTGATCATTTTGGTAGACGTCTATTTCTTTAAAGTCAAATGAATTATTTACTGTATCGCTCACCTGCCCTAAAACTTTCTTGATCTAAACAGATGTTTAGATAGCTGAAATAAACCATAGTCCAAATGCGCAAAGTTCGAGAAACACAGTAAATACGATTAGCTTTCAGCCCGGGCATTGATTATTTAAAGCCTTTTAGCTTAAAGTAAACACAAAAAACGCATGACAGGCCACCCTATCCCTAGTGTTGAGTGGTCATCGCACCTTTGCCATTTTCTTGCAACTTGATATGATTGAAATGAAGGAATTAGCAGTAGCAAACCGAATAAATCATGGAATTGATTTCTAAAAACTCAAAGTAAACGAGGCCGAAATATGCAGTTACCGTATCACCCATAACTTGCCCTATACAAAATTGTTTTTCGCATGTGCATATTGACGTCTTGTTTTTTGTATTAAATCAATAAGTATAGAGAATATACACGGTTACGGTGCGACAAATCAAATTATAGGTCTAACGGCACTAAGAAGGGTGCCCTATAGCTGCAACAAGATTAGGCAACCCTTATTTGCATAATTTCAAACGTATGTAGCTTCGCCTGTAATTGCTAGGTGGAAGTGCGGTGTTTTTTCAAGTGCCGGTATAGAAATGCATACGGTGCGGCGGATATATAGCATGAGACACAATCTTGCAACTTTGCAAAAACATGTTTTCTTTTGTTTGCGCATTTA
Organism: Dermanyssus gallinae; assembly: GCA_003439945.1. Taxonomy (NCBI): domain Eukaryota; kingdom Metazoa; phylum Arthropoda; class Arachnida; order Mesostigmata; family Dermanyssidae; genus Dermanyssus; species Dermanyssus gallinae. The sequence goes on along the minus strand of QVRM01003830.1, from coordinate 28,975 downwards.
TCGAGGTGCGCCGATGTATCAAACACCCAAACCAAAAACAGCTATGGTAAAAACTTTAAGTACAAAAACACTGAATTCTCTTTGTGCTGTCTTGTTAAACAACGAAGATGCTTGGTGACCAAATATGATCTCCTAGCAATCCAGTGGGAGAAAACGGCTCTGATCTGATGTTCACTTTCCTCTCCGTATCTTCTTGTCGTTTGGCTACTGAATCATCGTTAACACCTCGCCTAATAATAGTGAATAATGGACTAAAGAACGCCTATTTAAGTTCTCGCGTAACTGACATTGGTGCTAGAGTCAATTCGATCATATGTAGAATAAAGGTTTTTGTACAAAGACCTGATTCCGAGAACGCACATAACGTTTGTTTGGCCAGCAGCGCATTGCTACAATGTATAGGCCGAGTCGATAAGGTGCGGCTCTATTATAAAGTTACTTGAGAAGAGCAATGAAAAATGGTTGTTTCGAGAGAAGAAGAGCTAAGTGCCTGTGTAATTCACTCGATCTCTATTATAGGGGACAAGGGTACCATTTAAAAAAAATGCTTTTAGAGTATATCAATATATTTTTTATAAGATTATCTTATAATCGTTTATCCACAAATGGTTTTATTACGTGTAGACGAATAGTCGCAGATATATGACTGAATATCGTACCTATTCGAATAAAGGCTTCCCTGAGCGTATATATATATATATATATATATATAGTTCCGGGACTACCTCGAAACAAAATACGTAGTTATGCCATAACAAAATGTATTGAGGCTAGTTGTCAACATGCGTCTGTTTCCTCGTCAACGCTCGCGGGATTCTTTGTAGCGGCTATGGAACGCCTTGGGAAAACTGGACTAATGCTAAAAGCCGATGACACATCTGCATGAGTCGACGCCATGTCGTCGACACGCTTTCTCCCTGAAGGCAGATTTGAGTTTGGGAAACAGTAGACAATCTGCCTGGGCGACTATGGAGGGTGTTGGAGGACTGTAGCCCGTCTTTTGCCAAAAAAACTGACAGCAAATACGTTTTTGTGAATCGGTGTATTATTACGAAGACGACGCTATCTGCCGGAATTGTAAAGCTCAGGCCGAGCACGACAAATTTTTGCGAGCAGACATTTTAGAACTTCCACATAGAATGTCCCTATTATAGTCTGGCCAGGAGGGCATATATCCGGAAGACAATTCTTTAAGACCAAACAAAGTTATGGGTATATTGTCCACCTTCGATTTTAAGGCCTGCACTTTTGTAGGACGGCCATATTCAGATGTTCGCCGCTTGGCCTCTTTTCGTCGACAGATCCTATTGGAAACACCATATACCGTCACCTGTTGTTATCTTCAATAAAAGCCTCGAGGGTCGTGTAGGCCGCCTCAACGAGGTTTTCGAACTACTGCAGGCGCTACCCATTGTATTCAAGTATATATATATATATATATATATATATATATATATATGCTGCCCCTTGACGATACAAGTAAAATACTAACTGTAGAAGAAGCTTTAGTCTGCGTAGTTCCACATTTGTTCAAAATATGGCGCCACTTGTTTCACACAAACATTCAATCCCGGAACTTATCGAATATGTTTCGAAATGAACTTATATGTACATACGTTGCCCTCAGGCGTTCGAGTTCGTCAAAGCTCGAGGCTCTGAGATGTTTGCAGATAAGTTCGATCGCATATCTTGCTGTGGAGGCAACTTTCAGGTCAAATCAATAAAAAACCGTCCGCAGTGGGAGGAGTTGCGGGTTATAGATGCGATCGGCGGCTTACGGACCCTCTCCTCTATAAGTCCACTATACATTCTCCGGCAGCTCACTGACAATTACAGAAAACAGCACTGGTCCAAGATTATCGCCCTTTGCACTTTTACCCTGCAACGTCTAGTCTACGTAGTGTCACTATTGTTAAATGTATGGCTCCACTTGTTTCACACAAAAATTCAGTCTCGGAGCTTATCGAATATATTTCGGAACGATCAAGTTCAGGCGGTCAAGTTCGTTATAAAGGAAGTGCGTTACACAGCAAATTGCCGTCGTCTAAAATTACATAGTGATTCCGACTGCTTGATATGATAATTCCTAGTCATATCTGGTCCTGATGGCTCCTCTCTATTTTTAAGGTGCAAAATTGCAACCGCAACTTCCTGTAAAGTGAATGCTTCGTCGGCATTGGCTCGAGTGATGCTGTTTCGTTCGCTGTGTGGGTCTTGAAACACTAGCACTTTGTTAGGGATCGTGTTCGCTGACGAGAACATCTCTCAAAAATGTTGGACAACCAGTGCGGACGAAATGAGGGATGCAATTGTTTTTTTCTGTCTGGTTGATTCAGTTGTAAGCCTGTCATTCTGTTGTCTCTGGCTGTGGGCACACTCACAGAGGACCTCCTGCGCCGCTTTCACCTTCGGTTAACCCGTAAGCATTAAGAGCATTTACTAAAGTGGGAAGCTCACATTTGTCAAATAGACATAGAGTTTTTTTCGAACACAAGCTATGATGAGCAACTCGTGGAAGGATGCCCAGCACGAAAATCGCCACTTTAATATGCGTTCTGCAATGCTCGGCCTTCGTCATGCAGTGTGCACAAAAGTGGGCTACCATGAAGCAGACGAACGGTGCACCTGTCGGGACTGGGGAACCACTTGCTCAACCTATAATTAACTGTATTGCCCGAACCTACCAGCACTCCGTCAGATTCATATTTAACATATAGTCGACTTGAGTTAATAAATGTTTGTTTGCATGTATGTATACATAGTATGTATATGGCTATCTATCACAACCTAAAAACCATAAAAACATATGCACTCTTGATCTAATTTGAGATAAAAATGCGCCTTTGCTAAATCTGCTCTCTCTCGTTACCATTATTCTACTGTGCGCCATCTTAGATCCTAATAATAATAATAATAATAATAATAATAATAAACATGCGTACATAAAGTAATTTTGGATTATACAGGAAAACGTTTTCGGCGTTCATCCATTAAGAATCGCGTCGGGAGGAAACCCTTGATTCAGTGGTTCAGACCGTTTTTGCGCTCCTATATGAAGTCATGAGTTACACACTTTATCTTCACAGATGTACCCTGCCGTCTATCTACTCCGCCGTGTATTGATTTTTAAGAGCTCAACTGAATACATCTCCGAGGCAATATTTAGGTTAGTATTTTCTTAGGTGGCGCAATATTGTTGTAGACGTATTCTAAATTAATCACCGCTTTCGAAATTCTTTATGTTAGCGTTGCCATAGAGACGTACTATCCGATTAGACATTCCGCGGTGTGAACGGTAAATTGGACACGTGTGTTCATTTTTAACTTTCATAAGACATGTGAAAAATAATGTATATTTGAGCTTTAGGCTTATAAATATACTTGCATTCAGAAGTATTTTTTGCATTTTTAGGTTTGTAAACAGAGTGTGTGTTCCTATCTAAAAAAAGGGTAATAGGGAATAAATATATAAATATATTAATTCTCTACCTTAGTGATTAAGAGTATGAAATTTGGCTAATCTTTTTTAGTTACCATGCCACACCGTCTTATTAATTCTACAATGCTCACTTTCAATCACGTACATGCACTATATATATATATATATATAAATATATATATAGAGACAGGGTATCACTTGATGAATGAGACACATTTGACGGGGTCGTTGGAACTCGTTATAATAAACACGTTCGAATGATACGGGGCGGAATTGTTTTGTTTAGAATTGACAGTAAAATTCCTAATCTTTGTTTTACCGCTGTGACTGGCCGGACAATTTTTTTTTTAATGTTCGAATGCAAGAGAACGGGTAGTTCAATTAATAAACTGAATATACCATCGTGTTTGAAGGAAAATTCTGCTTTATCTGAAGAACATCAAACGTGGCTAGTGAATAATGATGTCATGTCGTCATAATGAATAATAAGTGAATAATCATGACATGTCGTCCCAATAGCAATCTGCAAACATTGAAGTTTTGTGAAACTTTATTTTTATTCTTCACTTATTCTACATTAAAATCTGGCTATTATTCTCATAAAGCAAGCATATTAAAGAGGATGCAGATTCAAAGGGGATGCTTTTGGAATAAAATCGGTGACGGTCGGATATATGGTATGTTAGGTATGTTACTTACTGTGTAATATATAATCGAACTAGCAAATTGTGGAGTAAAATTGTGGCGATAGTCAAACTAGAAGAAGGTGGTTGCAGCAGTAAGGCGTTACCCGGTTGGCGATGTCAAGTTCCTATAGAGTCAGATGTTAACAGATAGGGGACATTAGCGGCTAGTGTATAGGCTGTCTTTTTAACGGGCGGTTTTAGGAATGCATAAGGCATCGTTGACAGCTATTAGCTATTAGTGTGGGGCCTTTAAACTCACTAAACCCGTATTTCTCCCACCGAAGCTCGGAATTTTGTGGCAATTCTTTGAGACCGGTCTGTAAGTGGCGGCCACTAACATCGCCTCTCCATTAACATAGAACTTAATGAGAGTCCGACATCGGGGGGGGGAAGGGTACCACGAATTGAACCACCATATATTTGCTACCAAAATGTTCCCCATTAAATGCGCATTTTCCTAAGTGTGTTTGCTTTGTAGGCGCAATAGCAAATGTTCAATCTAGTATAAGTGAAAGATAAAAATGAAGCGTTACAGGACCTCGGTTTTTGTAAACTGAATCTAATGCGACTTATCTTCATTCAATAGCTAACGTTACGGTTTACAAAAAGGTTGGGGGTACTAACGTAGCAGTGGCGGCTTGGACGACTCACGCTCGACTAAAAAAACCGACGCGTTGTCCTGCGTAGGGTCGAAATGTGTTCTGATATAATTCGGTTCCAGTTTTTTCGGAGACTGCATTGTTGATAAATTTCCTTTGCTGAAGAGAGTCCAACTAAGTGATGTTGTATGTGTTCCAGTTGCTCTACCTCATCATCGGTAAATACGACGGTATTCGGCAGTGGATTCAATTTGTAACCCACTCTCTACTAGGCGGAAAGCCTCACAAACTTTCCAGGCCCCCTTGTATATATACTCTGCTTAGGCTTATTTCAGCAGAACAATGCAACACCAGAGGGAATCGGGTTGAAAATTGCCCAGCTGTTACTCTCGTCTGCGAGAGGAGTTTGCAACGACTGATGGCAAATAAAAAACGAGCGTTCTTAATTAACCCCATCCACCACAAAGTGGGTCAATTGATCATCATTATTAGAAGGAAACGACCGTGACTTTTCAGAGGAACGTGCTGATGCATATGTTAGTGAATTGTGTTGGGCTTTCCTTCCATCTTATTTACCATATTTACACTAGCCTGACACCATCCAGGTGCTTAGAAAAATTGTGAAGATGGGGCACAGAGATTTTGTTGTACTTGGTCTGTCCTACTTAACATTTTGACTTCAAGCGTTTTTGTTGCGGGAAAATGTTGCCTACAATCAATAAATTGCAAAGTTTGATATCCTATTAGGTTGTTTTGTTTAAAATATGTTACAAATCATTGTAGAAACCAAGATTACGAACAAATTATACTAGTTCATGTGCTATATATGATATAGGTAATTGTAGGGCATGACCAACCCCCTCAAATGCATAAGGGTTTAGATTGTGTTTTTTGAGATAATGAACAGTATATATATATATATATATATATATATATATATATATATATATATATATATCAGCCGTTCTTTTTGCTCTTTTAAAAGCAGCCTGTCCCCATCTTACCTACTATATATAACCCATTATTAAAATAGGCAATATATGCATATTGAATCAGAATTAATACCATAAATTCGACAGCACAGCAGACGCTTACGCTCGATCGAGTGTGATCGTCCTATGTCATGTTATCATGAAGCGCAATACCGAGGCATTTTACTTTTTGACTGAGAGGCATAACCACACCGCCCACTTGGAGGGAGTTTCAGCCTTGCTGCCCGCTGAGGAGTGTGGAACAGGGCGAAGTTTGTCTCGGTTGATCGGATTTATGACACGGTTGTTTGTTTGTTTTCTGTTTGAAGGATGACTACTGTCGTGATCGCGCATACCATCGACGCCTGTTCGGTGTTATCTGTGGTGTTTGTGGGCTGCGATAGCTCGCCGTTGACTCTGCAGGCATCGACCGTACAGATGATCGTGGCGCACGTGGTTGATTTGGATGGATTCGACGACTAAATTGGGCTGGCTTAAAATACACCGACGGACTCATGCGCAAAAGGGCTGAAAAATCCTGGGCGCAACCCTGGGCGCGATACGCCTCCCGCTGTCCCCCTGATACAACCCGCCAGGACCCACCCTTTACTAGGACGCAGCTACAGACCAAGGGTGGGGGGTTGCAGCATAAGGCTCCCCTCTCCAGGTCTAGAAGCAATGGTTCACAATTCCGAACCAGGAGGCGATGGGGAGTTAGGGAGCAGCCCGCGCGGATCAGGCACAGTCATATAAACTCCCCCTCTGCGTTTAGCCCTACATTTCATACACACTATTAACATTGGCTGGTGTTAACCTGGCCGTTTGAAAGCTCAGCACGCAAGATGCGGAGTTGTATCATCATCATAGGCCACTAGTCACGACTCAACTTTTTTCAGAACAAAATATATGTAGATTATGAAGATGAAAGAACTGACCCCTGGAGAATCCCGATCGAGACAATTCCAGGGGTTAAGCTTAAGCCCTCCATCGACACAAATTGCTTACGTCCGCCTAGATAAAATTTAAATATTATGGTTACACCTAGAGCGTACCTTAATTGACGCAACTGTAAGTCGCATAGCGTCGCCGCCGCGGTATATCCGTGTCGTCTACAATCCGTTTGTAAGCCACCGAGTTCTCAGACGCTCAGCCAGCTCATGGCTAAACCAAGAGGCAGCACTTTTTAAGAGCCATACGATGGCTCAACTTGACACTATTGTACAAACGTCAAAGCTCTCTAGCCAAGAACTGAGGCCAGTCCATCTTCGTGGCACTGTTATATGTTTTGTTATAATACAGTATTGACAATCTAAGTGATAACAGTTTAGTCAGTTGCCCAGTAGTGGTAGTCAGTTTTAGCTCTCGCTGATGTCGTTTGCCCGTGCACGCGCTCTCCGTCGATTCAGAGTCGTGCAAAGCTCCCCGCGTCCCGAGAGTGTAAGAGATTTGATCACTTTCAAGCTTTTCAATGCATATGTCTGACTTTCGCACCCGTTCGCACATGCTCCTCCTATGCTCATCAGATTCCTTTGGTTCCAGAAGTAAAACTGCCAAAGCAGGAAAAGGGCAGCGGTTTATTTCGCTTGTTTATTCGTCAGTATATGCAAGTCGCCGCCAGTACTATTAGACCTAGACGTTTGCGACGCTTTCAGCTCAGACAGTCCAGTTTGACCCGTTGGCAACAGGGCTTTAACAAGGCGGCCCCTTAAGACCTGCTTTGTTTTGTCTTTAAGTCTAATAGCTAGTGGACTCACTCAGATCTGCTCTTAACGTGCGGTGTCTCCCGGATAAAGGCTTTCTCCCAGGTGATCCAAAGGTAGTGGCTGAGGAAGTGCTCATACAGGTACCCGGGTGCTCCTCTCTTCCGCACGAGGACAACTACAATTATGGGCTAATCAACGACTACTGATCTACAGACCTCTCCAGTTAGCGCGTCGTAGCGTTTTCGAACTTCACATTTTCCCATTATTATAAGAAGGAGCGGCAGGTGTGCTAGAATTTCATGGTGAAAATTGTGGACTAGAATTGAACGTTTGTCTCTTATCGCGTCACGGATTACCGATTACCTACCATTATCTTCTGAGGGGATACAACCTAACGAACAATTTATAAATCAGCTGATATGTGTCGCTTTGTGCTCCTAAGTCCTACCAAATATGCGAGTCCCCTTCCGCCAACTTGGCGACCTTTCTCGGTCAGATAGCAGATCATCCAGAGTCCCAGGTACAATTTTTCGCACCAAGCGTTGTTGTCAAAGACATGGTAATGTGGGGCATACAAACTCACAACAAAGCAGCCACCGTAGCCCGTTACCAATTTCGTGAGTGTTTTTTAGATCCGAAAGTATTAATTTTGTCGTGTATCTAAAGTGACCCGGCTAAATTGTCCCTCAATGCTAATTCCACTTGCTTAATGTTAAAAAAATCTTTAATTCTATGTTATCTGTTTTGCTGACTGAAAGTCCCTCCGTGCCAAAATTGACTAAGAGGCATCTTGAAGCTAGTTTTTTTATTTTTAAGGGAAGATAGATAATTTGTCTAGAGAGGACAGAGTAAAGCTGTTGTGGACGCCATGGGACTTGCGTGTGCAATGTTGCAAGCTTATTCGGAAAGGCAGTGGTAGCGCCAGCGTTTTCAGATGGAGATGGGTGTTACCGTAACGGCGGGTGCTCATCTAAAAAACGTGTTTCTAGTATACATATGGTGTTCAAAACGTATCGCGACTTTTGTGTTTTTTCAAAAATTATTCATTTATTCATGAATATCTATTTTGTCCCCTTCAAAGTAATCCCCATGAGATATTATACACTTGTGCCAACGGTTTTTCCAATCTTTGAAGCACTTCAAAAAACCATTTTTTTTTATCTTGTTCAGCTCCTCCTTCGATGCCGTCTTTATCTCGTCAAGCGAAGCGTAACGTCGTCCTTTCATGGGCCTCTTCAGTTTAGGGAACAAGAAAAAGTCACAGGGGGCCAGATCTGGGGAATACGGTGGCTGCGGCATCATTAGTGTGTTGTTTTTGGCCAAAAACTCGCGCACAAGCAACGATGTGTGAGCAGGGGCGTTATCGTGGTGCAAAAGCCAATTTTTGTTGTTCCACAAATCCGGGCGTTTCTGGCGGATTGCTTCGCGCAAATTGCGCATAACTTGCAGGTAATATTCCTTATTGACCGTTCTACCCTGTGGCAAGAAGTCATGATGCACCACGCCCCTGCAATCGAAGAAAACTGTCAGCAAAACTTTCACATTCGACCGAACTTGGCGCGCTTTTTTCGGTCTTGGTTCGTGCGGCAGCTTCCATTGAGATGATTGAGCTTTGATTTCCACGTCATAACCATAAACCCACGATTCGTCACCAGTTATGACCCTCTGGAGCAAATTTGGGTCGTCGCGGACAGAGTCCAACATCTCATTAGCAATGTTCATGCGATGCTGTTTTTGGTCGCAATTGAGCAATTTTGGTACGAATTTCGCGGCGACCCGTCTCATGCCCAAATCATTGATAAAAATCGAATGGCACGAGCCAATCGATATGTTTAGGTCCTCAGCAACTTCTCTAACGGTGATTCGACGATTGGCCAATACCATTTTCTCCACTTCATTAATTTTTTCGTCTGTTGTTGAAGTGCTCGGGCGTCCGACACGCTCTTCGTCGTTCACATCTTCTCGGCCTTCTGAGAACATTTTGTACCACCGATAAACGTTGCTTCGGTCCAAGGTAGCTTCTCCGTATGCCACAGTCAACATTCGGAATGCATCCGCGCACTTAATTTCGTTTTTCACACAAAATTTGATACAGGTTCTTTGATCCATTTTTTGAATAGGTAAAAATCGAAGACGATCCAAAACACGTGCAAGCAAAGCAGCTGTCAACAATTAAGTGAACATTCAAAATGGCCGAGCTTGTCGGCATAAGTGAGAGACATGAGTACCAACATAACGCCACAAAAAAAATCGAAATTCGAATATACGTAACCCGCGAAAATTCAAAAGTCGCGATAACGATTGAACACACCTCGTACACGGGCGATATGTGTTCAAACACTTGTTAAACTAAGAAAACAAATCAATAAATGTGAACAACAACCCTAAATGCATCTGACAGGTGAGAGCGTAGCCCGTTCGTAGTACTCCGGCGGTCAGCCGGTTTAAGTATAAAGGAAGGTCAAATAGGCTATTACATACATTGTTAATTGAAACTTTGTTTTTTTCTTCAAATAGGTCCATGGTTGGATTGTAGGGCTTGGTCCTTTCAACCCTACAGGTGTAAAATTGCTATGCGAATATTGGTTTAAGCTGAGCCCAGCGGAATAAGAGCTACATAAGTGCCAACGCGGTCTTACTTGCGGCGCTGGCTTTACGCGGGGCAGGAATGCTACAGTTTGCCGTCCTAAGGGCCCTTGTTAGTGTATTGTTAATACCCTCTAGGGGCGGTCGATAGCTTCCAGTGACGCCGCATGATAGAACGAGCTCTAATATCTACCGGCGAACGCATCGGCATGCGTGTGGGTGAACAAAAGGCGTACTGAGGCAGTCAGAGGCCAACACATACCCTTGCGGGTGGAATCTTTCACTAAAGTCCCTATGATGATGGCGATTCGCTGGCATGTTTTGCAGAGGCTGCCCCAAGCCTAATAGACCTAGTAGAATCTTTGTTGGCTCCGCAAGTAAGTGAGCAAGCACGCGGATCGCTTAGCAGAGACGACGACCATCCACTATGAGATGTGATATCTTGTGATGAAGTTCTAAAAAACCTCAGCCAAGCTGCTCGTAAGTCGGCCTCGCATGGAGGTAAAGTCAACCCAACAGGTTCGTTGAAGGGGTCGCAGACTCAACTGGCGACCTGATGTGTCGCTGCAACTATCTAAGGAAATGACAACATAACCGAGTCTGGTAAGCCAAGGCTTCCCTTCGCTATTGGCAGAAAAATCTGTTATTTATTGGTATCGTCGAGTTCGATCGAGTTGAGTATATTGGTTATGTGCGTCGCTAGTTTTATAACCAAACTTCGCTAAGGCGGCTAATGCGCCCCTCTAAGACGACGCGTCCCCATGACAACCAGCAGAGCAGCGGACTAGTTGCAGCAGGTTCGATGCATGACGTTGCCTAGAATTCGTTCGGTGGAATCTTATTAAGCTTCCATCGCGCGACAATTTTCCTTTTCCGGAGAAAACCCATTTAAGTTCAGAACGAAAGCGCGAAGACGACGTAAGCGTAATGATGCTATCGCATGCATATTAGGGCCGTATTGCAAACTGTTACGAATGCCAACAGTTGTGCTGTCGTTGTACAAAACTATTATCCTGCGCAAATTATGCTCTAATATATATATATATATATATATATATATATTATTGAACTACATTATGTTCATTTAGGATCGGCATATATAATTAGGATTTATCAGTTGTTGTCTGCAGTTGTTGCTTTTATTCGCCGTTATACCTACAGCATCTCTCAAGGGAGCAGAAGGCATTGGCTGATCCGCTTAACCGACGTTGTCTGGAAACCGTGAAAGGATGATGCCAATCCCTTTCACTGATTACGGAGCTCAGCACCATACGGGCCGTGGCATTTCCTTTCGCTATCTTCAGTGGGTTGCTGGCCGCTGTCCAGGTCAGGACCGTCACATAGGGCAACCGAGAACTCCGCTACGCATGGCGTTTTATCGAGGCCACTTCGCCGATAGCAGCCCGATAGAGCCCGTGAGCCAGGCCTACAGGGAGAGAGAGAGAGAGCGGAACAAAGCGGGAACGAGAGAGAGAGAGAGAGAGCGGAACAAAGCGGGAACGAGAGAGAGAGAGAGAGAGCGGAACAAAGCGGGAACGAGAGAGAGAGAGAGAGAGAGAGAGAGAGAGAGAGAAAGAAGACGAGGACAAGATTATAGGGAGGACATGCTTTTATGCTTCGTGTCGCAGCCGATCATAAAGCAGAGCTCTGACAGGTGTGGGGAAGGCACTGTTCCTTGGCCTTATCTTTAGAACCCAGCTTGCTTGGAGGAGCTGCGATGATGATCTGATGCTGCTGCTATGACGGTTGGCTGCAGGAACAAACCAATAGCCGTCCTGTAGCTCAGAGGCTCAGCTTGAATAGACTGATGTCTTTGCAGCAACAGCGGTAGGAGAATTGCATGCTGCAGCTCTCACTTATGTGAGCTCTCAAGCTGGATAAGCGAAAATATATCTTGTGCCATAAAGAATATGATTAAACACAGACATAAATGCAAAACATATGTGTGCGTATGTAAGTAAATACGTGTGCATATCACCGAGTGCACGGGTAGACACGAATACGCATTGTTCTATTCTTCTAGACACGAAATGCATATTACTATTATGCATTTGTATACATATTGGGCGTAGTCATATCAGCACATTGTATTGAATATTGTGTCTATAGCTAATTTCGCTGTAATAATGTTATATTATGTAGTACAATACAACAGTGATCATTAGATCGTCATCGTCGGAGGCGCACATGATGTGAATTAGTTAGTTACACGTTGTACATTTAATCCAATCATTAGCAAACATTTAGTACATCCTGCATATTTACTCATTATTATATTAACTCAGCTTCTCGAGATCTGCCATGATTGGGCTATTGCGCGTAACAGGGCCATCCTCATACATACGGTCTACTTTGACTTCTCGCGAGCATTCGACAAGGTAAATCATAAGATTCTCTTATCTAAAATGGCGGCGCTAGGAACTGGCCCTCGAATCCTGGCTTGGTGTCACTCTTATCTGACAGAACGTTCCTTTGCCGTAAAAGTCAGTGACTCGGTCTCGAAGCGCTCCCCATGCCCTTCTGGGGTTCCTCAAGGCTCCTGCTTAGGCTCTCTTATGTATATAATCTTTGCTCAGGACTTGGGAGTACGTCTTCGCAACCTGAACATAACATACAAAATGCATGCAGATGATTTAAAAATATATGCCCAGATTAGAGGAAACGAGGATCGCCTGAATATTCAAGTAGCCATTAATAGTATTGCCACCTGGTGTGAGCTAAATGATATGGTAATTTCAGGTCCAAAGTGCGCGGTTCTGAAGACAGCTCCCCGCAACTTCAAGTACCAGCTAAAATATTTCCCTATACCTGAGGTAACATCTTACAAGAACCTAGGAGTTACGTTCGATAGACATATGAAGTTTCGGGCGCACATTGCCGATTCAGCAAAAGCTGCCTCTCGACTAAGTAATCTTATACTAAGTATTCTCATCGCAAGATGCCTCCAAATACCTGCGTCTTTATGAAACCCTAGTAGTGCCAAAATGGTCATAGTGTGCTCACGTGTGGACGCCTTTTTACGACAAGGATATATGTTTGCTGCAGCGTATTCAGGACAAGTTTCTAAAGAGAGTCTCAAGAAGGTGCAACTTGAAGCGTGACAGAGTCGTACTCCCAAGTGTCGCGGAGTACCAGCGTCGTGTTGTATGCCGCGTTTTTAAATATCTTATACGCAATGATCAGATTAATAAGTTTTACCACGTGCGATCAAATAGCCTACGGAGTCGCGGTTCCATTCAACCGCACGAGATAGCCAATGCGGCAGTCGTTAACCACTCATTTGTTTGGCGAACAGCTCGCCTTGCCCGCGAATGCGAGCAATTTATTTCCCTTGTTCAACCCTTTTTTTTAAATAAAGGAGACATTTGTATTGTATTGTATGCTTAAATTGTGCTAAAATTGCATAAGCGTTTTAACCTCAACTTATGAATAATGAAGCTGCTGACCTAACTGAACGATGGAGGAACTGCTGATAACGATTTACTTCTGACTTCACGTTAATTTATCGTTAGACGAGGATTTGTGTAGATAAATGCAATGTGTCTATCAATTATGCATTCTTTAAAAAATTATTATGTGGTTTGCACGTTATTGATGTTATATATGGTTTTGGGTGTCCTAACGCAAAACACAGTTTCTCTAGTTTAAACTGACGTGTTCAATTTATGAAGTTTTATATGGCATGTCTCATGCTATAAATATCGCTATTAAGAGCAGACCTGGTCTCTACTCATTATGGTTTATTATTACACCACATTTCAGTATTCTTAGAATTATATTACGTAAAATGTGTTCGTTACGTCTCGAAAATGGAATTCGTCTTTGTAAATCTAAAAAAAAAGGTAGATAATGTTGCATATGCATATGCAAAAAATATCACCGACCCGATACCCAAACAGCTGGCGCTGACCGACATGTTTCATTGTGATATTTGGTCAAAATAAGCTGCAAATTGTACAGCAAGATTTCTGATAAATAAGTATTATTATATTACAAAGTTGGACGTGCTGCGGAATTGGGACTTAACTCATTCCAAACTGAGCCCTAATGGTGTTCTACCTAAGACAGCGATCTTTTTAAATCTATGAAGACTCTAATATATACCATAAGGTCATCAACATAGAGAGAGTTATGAGATCAGATGCGTAATGGTCATTCATAAGGCCGGTTGATCAATGAGTAAGACTAAGAATTGGAGCGGGCTGAGATTATCACGTTGTGGATAGCCGGTGGTTTCCAGGAAGGGCCGACTGTCGTTGTGAACGTGTCGATAATGTGTTGGCACAGACAGTCCGAGGCAACTGTTCTGTGTACTTTCCTTGTCGGACAAGATCTTCTTGAAATCCATCAATTGTCGGTACAAGCGACGGTATCTACACAAAATAGGCCTGACGACGGCACTCTTAGAACGCTCATACAGCTTATGATTAAGTCACGCGACGACTGGACCAGCATTGCTTGCATTAAGAAGAACATTCTGCGGGCCAAGGAGAAGAAAACCGTTACTACATGACATCATCCCGTGGAGCATCCCGGGATAGCTAAATTCTTCAACTACCTTCTCGCTTCGATCGTTTAAAGTTATGCTTATGCAGGCCCGATCGGTTGCGAGGATTGGGACATGACTAATGCTTAGTGGGTTGGAGCCCCACACTACCGGCCCAGGCATGCAGACGAGTTCCCTGCTGTGATGTCCGCGTGTGCGTACCGCATTTTCCAGTTAGTTCTTTAAAAAAAGTAAATATTATACGAAAGATGTTGTCCAAGGCTTCCAGACCCACCCTGTGACATTCGAGCGACTGCATCTTGTTAGGTGCTTTAAAAATTAGACCTTAGGCAGCGGGGGCAAGAGCCTTACATATTCTTGGCAGCACGGGCGTTGGCAAAAACTTGGACTTGCTGCGTAATTTGGACTAAAGTCTAAGGATCAGCCTCAGGAACCTCCTCAATCCAAACTTGGTCGTCAGTAACGGGGCTCAAGTTACCCCCCTCCCTTGAGACTTAGCGAATGCAACGGCAGACAAAGCCCGGCTGCGTGCAGTCGTCTAGAAAGCTATTCCCTTGCTAAACTTTACTTCATCGCAAAAACGTTTGTCTGTGCATCGGTTTCAGGTTAAAGGCAAAGCCGAGAAGCGCCAGTATCATCTAGTAGGACATTGAGGGGAACCCGCGGACCATCCTGGAGCAGCGGCAAAAGACGCAAGGTCGTCACACTTCACTCAAGGCTTAGAAGTACGCCCAGCTCCCCAACGAGCTCACTGCCGTGGCGCTAGTATTTGAGACACTCGGGGGACCTTGCCCCGAGGCATGGTCTCTCCTCAAGAAGATTGGCAAAGGAATCGAACTGGCAACAGAGGACAAAAGAGCTCTCGACTATCTACTTCAACGACTATCACTGGCGATCCAGCGCAGCTACGCGGCAACAATGGGCGCATTGAGGAGCTGCCTCAAGGACAGGCCCTTGTATAGTGAGTTAATCATATGTAAGCTTGAACTTGCGCACGTGCATATTCACCCTCACCACGGGAACAATTGTTTTTTCTGTATCTTATAATATATATGTATATATATATATATATATATATATATATATATATATATATATATATATATATATATATACATATACATATAGTGCTTCTAACTAAGGCCACTAGGCACAAACAAGTTTTAAACATAGCAATATTTCTCGTCATGACCACATTTATAGCGTCGGCACCTTCATGCTTACCTAGAGCAACTCATATAGAAGGCAGCTCACGTTAAGCCAACAAAAATCTGATCCAATGTCCAAAACAATATCCCTAAAAGGTAATCAATACGCAAGTAACTAAAACAGCTTGCCTTTGTTCGTGTATTGAATGCCAGAGGCTCTAGCATGTGATATCTGCAGGGGCACTGACAATATGTTTTTCATTTGAGTAATCCAACTAAATGCCTATGCGCAGGAGGCAACATCAAAGACCGCCACAGATTCAGCTATTGCTCACAACTACCGGCTTCAACGAGCGCTTCAATGGTAAGAGTGCTTAAACGTAAGGACTAAATTAGTAATTTCCAATACAAGTAAATTTCAATGTGTGCTTGTTGTGCATATCTGAAAAAAATCTAGTTAAACGTCCCAACAGACGCTGATATTACCGCGATACATGCGGGTGAGGTATCAAATCAGAACGTAGAATACCACTAAAGCTCTCGACCATGGATAGACTGGCGAAACAGAAAAACCATAGTGTACATATAAATACATATATATATATATATATATATATATATATATATATATATATATATATTGTTTACGAAGGTTATTTGGTAAGCTATGTTTGTGCGGGTAAATTTATCTATAACGTTTTTATTGTCATAAACCTTAAAGAAGGGCCGCAAGGGCAATTTAATCAAATGTATTTTGTCATTGCAGCATTACAACAACAATTCATTTTCGATTAATTTAATGTTTTCCAATTTTCCAACTGTCAATAGAAAACTGAATGCAGCGACTTACTTGACACTACATATTTATCATTAATTTCACACATACGTATATAAGCCCCAGAGTGCCCTCACTTCGTTTTTCACTTCAGTAGAAGCTAAATGAAACGAATGTTGCGCCTTTCGGCAGGCTGTTCGCTACACGGCGCGCCATTCCTCTCAAGTAAAGGAAGTTGTTTTCGGCAAAAGGCCAACCATCGTCGTTGAGTCACGTTGGCTAGAGCGCGTTGTTTTTATCTAATTATTCGAGTTACGGCATGTGCTCGTCACGTCGGACGAAGATCGAACCGTAATCGAAAGGCCCAGCCTAGCTACTGTGCGCTACCTATTCTGCAAAACACCGCGCGCGGCTCAGGATTCGGGTGTGCGGTATCGATTAACTCATGCGGTTGCCTCCCACTCCCGTCATGACTCGGTGCGGCACAACCCAGTAAACCAGTTGACCTAGCTAAATAAATGACCACTCATCGCTTTTGCGAACGAACTGATGAGGTTGGGTTGCACGTCGTGTTGGCTCAATTTGGCCATTTGGCCTGCCTGCGTGTCTAGCCGAACTGGTGGTCGTGGACGCGATCTGCCTTAACAAATTATTGCCGACCTATCCGGACTATTTTTCTCGATCTGTAGTCTACCTACCCTTAAGCGGTGCAGGCATCGGGAGAGCGCCCCAGGGAGAAAGAGAGAGTGAGAGTGATAGAGAAACAGTGTGTGCAAGATACAACATACGAAGCAAAGGGAGACTAACAGATAAATAGAAAGGTATAGTTAAAGGAAGAGGCTCCTCCAAGTAGCATTGTTAGCTGAGTCTTAATTACGCTAATAACATCGCAACTAAGCTCAACTCGCTTTTTCTCTTCTGCTCTCTTGAGCACAAGGACTAGCAGCTTGGATAGACACATGATTTCCCGTCCTTTTTTCTCCCTCTCTCTGACCAGCTTCGTTTATGCTAATGGGACCTTTTTTAAATACTTTACTAAGGGTCAAGTTCATTATGAATCAGCTAGCCAGTGAGCTGATTAATGCTAGCCGTCTGTGTACTTGTATATATATATATATATATATATATATACAGGGTACTCACGGATACCTACCATATAGTTCGGCTTCAAGCTGGTGGCAAGAAAAACAGCAAGTTAGTTTACGTTTTAAGCGATCACAGTTTTGCATCTGCTGGACGCACGGCTTCATCCTGCATGCCACATAAAATATAAAATATTGCTCGTGGTACTTAACGTTTGCAGCTTCGAGCTCAGCATACTTCTGCAACGCGTGAATTTGATGCCAGTACACTTGAGCATGCTTAAAAGTGCCTATAGCCATAATAATTATATTAATATCGTCTTGCCAATTAGACGCTGACTCTTGCACAATTAATTTTACTCACTGAAAAAGTCAGCATCGGCAATGGAACGCAAGAGATTTTGAGACAATCTATACACGTTTTGTGTGATCCAGTGATGGCAAGAGACCGGCCAGCTTAGCTTAAAGTGGCAGAAAAACACCAGGTTAGACGATAGATTTGCGGAGGTCAATTTACGTGTTAATAATAATAATAATAATAATAATAATAATAATAAAATAATTAAAGAATGTGCTATTGTAGCGCATATATAACAATAGTAAGCATTAAGGATAAATCTAGGGTAAATAGGGTAATTTTTATTCCCGCAACGTTTTTCTGCATTTTCCAGGAGTGAGTTCGACCTAATAATCAAGACTTTGTTTTAACTAGAGCATCGGATCTTCAAGCAGCCGTTGGTGGCAAGAGGCATGGGCACTGCCACGGCTTGATAGCGCGGGAAGACCTGTCTTATTATTAGAAGACAATGAAGTGGAAGAGAATGGCAGGAATTCTAAACGACGGCGACACAGAGGGCTGGGTTGAGATCGGTACGATAGACCAAATGTGACTGGTCCTATAGTTCTAACCAAGAAGTGAACTAAGGCGCAGTAAAGCTCGGTGAGGACCTACTTGTTAATGAACTGCAGTCTATGGGGTGGCAAATGCCATTCGGGTAATGTCAAAAACGTCAGGACGGTTCTTTCCGGAAACTTTCTGGTAAAGTTCGTTTCATCTTGAAACGAAATCACGGCGTGGTACTTTGCAGGGAACCTCATAATTGTTACAGGTGCGTTGGCCTTGATCACATCAGGCCAAACTGCCCGCGGTCATCGTGCATCCAGCGGGTGACGTCAGCAAGTGGCAAGGCTGATTCCGGGGGGAAGGTCTCTTAGTCGCCGCAGCACATCGTCATACGATGTGTTCCAGGGTAGTAGGATACCATGTATGGAGCCCTATGACGCCCCTGCAGTCGTGTTCAAATTTGTTCCGTGGGACTGTATTATTCCGTTCTTTAGGTAGTTTGATGCGTCAAGTCCGGTGGCGTGGTGCATTCGACTGCGCCTCGCGACTGGAGGAGACACATAGGTGCGCGGGATCGAGCCCCACCCCTATTTAATGCCTTGGTTTAAAATTATATAAGATGGTAATATTAATAATAATAATAGTATCTTTTGGGAGACAAGTGTTTATTAATAGTATGTACATGTATCACAATTACTAATATATTAATTATATAACATCAATATTTCCTATTATATTATTATTATTATTGCTCGAGTGTCGCTGACCACTCAACAATATATTGCGTTGCCTCTTTTGAAGTTCCAATGACACCCTTTGTCGGAGAAACGCGGTCAATCTTGGCTCCAATGTGACCTCGAAGGGCTTCTTCCCAAGCTTTTTTGTCAGTTTGAGTGCATTCTCGCTCCAAACGCCAGATTACTCGAGGCGAAACGCCATTACCACGCCGTCTGTGCATCTCCCGTTGGTAAATGATGTGGCCGACGCCCGCGCTGGCTAAACTTCGATAGCCTAGGGCGTACGTTGGTGTCATAATAATAATAATAATAATAATAATAATAATAATAATAATTAGGCTTTAACCCCTAACTGCTCTTGTTTAGACCGGTTCTATACACCTCATCATAAGCCATGTACATATATACACATCCAGGAAGCCGAGCCAAAATGAACCACCACTAGGCTCGATCCGCTGATGGGTAGGTCAAGCAACATCCGAATTTCAAACAATTTTCAAATGCAAACGTTTACGTAGCGTTCGAGAGGTTTTGTTGTGTTTTGCAAAGTCGGGTTTAGCACCATACCTTTGCACCAGTGCACACTGATCGTGTGGGGTTCCTTACCGCCAAAGCCGCCGAGTGCAATTAGCCAGCATGTTATAGGCCTCAGGTTCCTGCACTCGTCGACAACGTTTAACGGAACGAAGCCGAGCACGACCGCATCTGACGACTGATAGAGGTAGACTCTGCTAGATCAACCTGGCATTAATAGAGTGGCATCGAGTTGAGCGGATGGCCGTTTGCTACGCGGACGACAGGGAAATCTTTGAAAACGGATGATGTATTCATTGACGCGACTTCGAGCTTTGCGCCGAGGCTCGCGTTATGGCTGTGCAGCTATTTTTGTGCAGGCGGTCCCATACCGTCCTCAGGCGGCATAACTCGACTTTCGTAGTATTTTCTGCAACATTACGTACTCTGGTGCGTAACAACTGGCAAGAATTACCACGGAAATATTAGAATAATTTAACTATAATGACACCTTGTTTTCTAGGATCACAAACGATACGTATCGCATCTAGTTTTTGCATGCATACTGATGAATGTTTGCAAGCCAGCTGTGCCCTAACCTATAGTGAGATATATATATATATATATATATATATATATATATAACGTTCTAATAGTCCCTATGCACGTACAAAAATATCACAGAGGGGTCCATTCAGCCGTTAGCCAACAGAAAAGTATAAGACGGTAGCCTTAAGAACATTGTACGTCGTCCCACAAGCGGGAACAAACTATGTAATGTCAGCCTCTATTAATTAGGCTACAGTCCGCAAAAATATGTCATGTGTAGGAAGTCGTCCGTCTAAGTGTCTAGCGGCTAGAGCAAACCTAAAGGATTTTGGGGTGCCTTTGACTTGAGTTCGTCTGTTCGACGTGCCATAACCTTAGCAGCCTAAGGCGAACGGTTCTAACGGTTGGTTCAGCGGGTGCAGCTGCATGATTCGCGATAGACTTGTTTCTCGGGCAGAAGAAGAGACCCGAACTTCGAAAAATTGCTAGGGCTAAATTCCTTCTTCGCTTTCGTGTGCGTGGCTCCGTGCTGGGGCGGGCAGGGGGGGGGTCTTAGCTTAGTAAAGACCAGCAGTGGCCATCGTTAGTGTGTTGTTTCTATTTTGCTCGATGTGGCGGGCGCAAAGAAGGCGAATGTCGGCGTTACTATTCGTTGGTCGTCGGAGAAATAGATGGAATGCCAACCCCTGAGTCAGGGTTGGAGGGCCGACTATGTCAGGCGGCGAGACTAGATCGCGACCACCACGACGAAGATAAAAACAACATTAGCACCAACAACACTACGACGCAGATACGACGCAGCAAGCACTCAGCTAGCTCTCTCTCAACAACCATCCTTCCACCGAGGCACAGCCAGCTTCTCTAGCCAGCTTGCCGGATTCGGCGGGTTCGCCAGATCCCAGGTGTGTCATGGTCGTGGTCATAACACACCAAAGAGTAATTCCCCTCTCTCTAGCTCTCTGCTGTTTATTGCTGTATAACAGCTGCTACTGCGAAGCGACCATTGCCAAAATCGACGACCGAGATCGGCCTACGTTTCTGACGTTGCCACGGACGTCTACATTCGGTTTTGCCACTCAATAGCGTAATTGAAATGACCTGTTGCGGCTGATAAAGACTGAAACAGCAGCAAGGATAGCCACGTAGCAACCTTACGCGATATTTGCCCATTTATGAGAATGGCGTAGATGAACGCAGTTAATCGAATACATCTGTAAGAGATCTGCATGTACGTTAATCGTCTACATTGACGATCGAGCTTGTATAGCACATATTTTAAGCAAACAATTCTAATTTTAGCCATAATCAAGGTTTGGCAAAAGAGCGGACTCTGCTTTAGACAGTTACAGCAATATAGATTGGTTTGTTGAGAAATCTTATGCAGACAGAATATGCTGCCATACTAGGCTAAATATATATATATATATATATATATATATATATATATATAGTTCACTTAACCATTTGTTGTAATAATTAAAAAAAACTATTTTATATATGAGCGTTTAGTTATAAAAAAACTAACTGTAAACATGTATTTTCTGCTATATTATATATATATATATATATATATATATATATATATATAATGATGGGTAAATTAACGTTAGACATAAATTTGTACACATACAACTAGTTAGCTTAACTTTTGCAATCAATTTAGACCTTTTTCAAATGCGTGTAAATATGGGCGTTTATCCTAAAAATAAAAATATGATTTGATTTAGATTTGAAAGAGGCTATGAAGAAATTGCTAATCTTTCTTTTAATTACATTTTGAAGTTTTACTGGCCTTAACAATGTATATTCGTCCACACTGGACTGCAGGAATGGGAGGCCGGTCAAACGAGCCAGAAGAGACGTACGATAGCTTTCCATTTTCCGGACGACTTGGATACGGCAATAACGCGGATGGCCCCAGAGGTATGTTAGGAAGAACAACTCGACGCACCAGTAACCTTCTGCATCAAGAAGAAACAGAAAAAAGGGAGAGCAGACGAGAGAATGCATCATAAACTCACAAAGCCATCGGAACAAATACAGAGGTGTTCCAAACGGGAGGAGGCTCCTTTGCCGAATTTCTCAAAGACCTAAAATCCAAGGTCTGCCCGGACCAATCTGAAGTACAAGTTCAGGTCGAGTGGGCGACTAACGGAGACATCCAGCTTAAGGTGTAGGTGAGAGAAAAAGGCCGCGGGATGCGAAACATTTATAAACCAGCTAAAGGTCTCAGCGAATGTAAATGTTGAAACCTGGCAACGAAACGCACGGATGAAGCTGATATTCTGCGGCCTCGAGCAGGGCACCTCCACAAAGAACTGGCGCAAGCCGTTAAAAGCCAGGTTAAGGCCAAGGTAACAGCAAAAGTTCTACGCAAGGGAGCAATCGGAGGCCGGATCTCTACCCTAGTAACACGTTAAAAGATCAAAAAGGCCTTACTGAAGAAAGAACGTCTACGTGTAGGGTACTCAACGGACCGGGTGGCCAAATGGATCGATCTCCCGTGCTGCACAAGATACCAGGGGACATACGACAAAGGACTGTGCCGAAGAAATGCTCTAAGACCGCAAATGCTGTAGCTACCGAGCCACTGGACATCCAGTAAAGAACTGCACCGCTGAAATGAGGACGTGTTACGTGTGATCTGGGACGGAGCAGTTAGCAAACTCAATGACATTTTTGTCTACAGAAAAGGGGTGGACAATCTATGGCTGGGAGAGACTGAGTAGAATACACACGAAAAAGTGTCCCACCTCGGCCAGATCAGGCGGATGCAGCGTAGGCAGTAGGAACTCGGACTAGGGGAACTCGTCAAACTATAGAAATTAAGGTCCTGCGGAAAAATCCCAATTGACGCAAGGTCGCACATAATCTCCTAGCGGCAGCAGAAGGCCGGTTAGAGGTTGGATCTATGCCTGTTGTCAGAGTCAAATGAGGCCCTGACAAAAGTAAAAACAAAAAGACATGGACCGTAAACAAAAGAACGGAAACCGCGATGTGGTGGACGAACCGTCGAAAAGACATTGCAATCTGGAATGAAGTCCACAGAAAGGAGTTTACCTGGATACAGGTCGACGGGGGAGGGCTATTCTATAGCTGCTACGTCTCTCATAACAAAAGCTAAGATTACCTCGAATACCTCGAAGCGCTGAACGTCAGCGTTGGAACACGGGGCCATGAGACCCAGATTATCACGGGGGACTTCAACACGGCAGCTGTACTTTAGGGAAACAGGCACACCAACTTCAGAAGACAACCCCTGATAAAATAGTTGACCGAACGAGACTTTCTGGTGATAAGTAACCTGAAGGCGGCAGCGACGTTCGCCGCAGAAGCCTGAAGGCCTTTACCGATCTAATAAATAGCACTGCAAACACGCAAAACCTACAGAGCAGTGGATTAGGGAGAACTCAAGAGCGCGGTGCTTGTCACTAGATGCCACAGGGCGAGATGGTCGGCTCGCAGGATGAGAAATGAGACGCTTAAGGAGAAGATAGCTAAGACGTGTAACAAATTGGGGGACATCTTTAATTTAAAAAAACAAAGACAAGATGTACCATTATTCTATATAGTCTAGCATACCATAGATGCCAAAGTACTGGTGGTCTTCCGAGGTGGTGCTGCACGAAGAGGGTGCACTGAAGCCCAGCATTTAGGGCCAAAAAGGCGAGAACGGAATTTGCCGAGGAGGAGTAGCGGGAGAAAGCAGACGATCTCTGGTCCGAATATAGGACGAAACGCTCGCTCAAATCTAAAGCCAGATCTGACAGGGGCCATTATGGCTCAAGGCTCACTTTTTTGCAACGCAACCCCGGAAGAATACAGAGACCCGATTCCGGTGAATGAAGAGGATATCCCACTTATAACGCTTATGGAGATTCTGGGAGGACTATTGGGAGAAGGACGCGTTCCAGAGCACTGGAAAAAGGCCTGCCTGGCACTTATCTCAGAGCCGAGGAGAAAACCATGCTCGGCCATGATGTCGATACTCGCGGGTAAACTCAGGACGCAAGATACTTGTCATGGGCAAGAAGGAGAGACAGAAGAGCCCCATAGCTCATAAAATTTGATGGCACCACGTATACGCAGTGTCTCAGCATACTGCTTGATCACCATAAGCAGTTCGGATCATTTTCACTACATTAGAATATATGATTTGGTGTGTAACACAGAACTTGATGCAGATTCGTTGCTCCTCTATTTTCGGCCCTATAAAATCGCTAAAGCTCATTTTTTCACTTTTTGAACCAAACTTAAACAATAAACGCCGAAATTTGGCCTGCGTGCAGCTGAGAAATGGCGCTTCTAAGCAAAACAAACGGAAGGCCTTGATGACTTCTGCTAAATTTTTAAATTCTAAGGAGTAGAACTTGCTGCTCTGCCCTCGTATATATATATATATATATATATATATATATATATATATACAGCGCCTGGCGCTGGATGTGCAACGGGGCAATGCGGCCTCGGTTCTGGATACCCTCTAGAAATGACTGGTCCCTACACTGAACTCCCCTTAATAGTGCACACGTTCGCAGGAACGCGAATATTTACGTTTATTTATATATACGTATCTTGTTAATATTGCTTCGAGTGTATTTGTTTAACGCGCACAAGAGCGAATTCACACAATACCGGACCGAGTTGAGCCGTTGGGTAACCTAGGAGGCAGATGCTATAGCTCACACAATATATACATTCGCCTCGCGAAGTGGCAATTAGAGTCCAATCAACAAAACGAACGAAAACAATAAGTCGAAACTATTCAACGTGCTGCAGGATTAGAATAAATTATGGCATGAAGGTTTGCTACTCCGTCTCTCCTTGACTTCTTCTCGTATCTCTTTCTTGCAGTCTCTTTCCCTTTTACCCTGTGCCCTTCCACGTCCCTCTAATGATGGGCGTATGTCGCTTTGAAGATAGGGAAGAAGAATATGTTTGCCGGTGCTTCGTGCGTTGATTATTGAAGTAGCATCAAAGTTGTTCACGTCCCCGTGGAACAGCACGAGGGAATCCCATTTTTCCCACCGTGCTTACCGACCGAGAGCCGTAGCTGCCAAGCTGATCAAAACGAGGTGGAGAGTGGAGCCCGTCGCATATATATATGTATATATGTATATATATTCATATGTATGCATGTGTAAGTGTCCAGGAAGGGCCGACTGTCGTTGTGAACGTGTCGATAATGTGTTGGCACAGACAGTCCGAGGCAACTGTTCTGTGTACTTTCCTTGTCGGACAAGATCTTCTTGAAATCCATCAATTGTCGGTACAAGCGACGGTATCTACACAAAATAGGCCTGACGACGGCACTCTTAGAACGCTCATACAGCTTATGATTAAGTCACGCGACGACTGGACCAGCATTGCTTGCATTAAGAAGAACATTCTGCGGGCCAAGGAGAAGAAAACCGTTACTACATGACATCATCCCGTGGAGCATCCCGGGATAGCTAAATTCTTCAACTACCTTCTCGCTTCGATCGTTTAAAGTTATGCTTATGCAGGCCCGATCGGTTGCGAGGATTGGGACATGACTAATGCTTAGTGGGTTGGAGCCCCACACTACCGGCCCAGGCATGCAGACGAGTTCCCTGCTGTGATGTCCGCGTGTGCGTACCGCATTTTCCAGTTAGTTCTTTAAAAAAAGTAAATATTATACGAAAGATGTTGTCCAAGGCTTCCAGACCCACCCTGTGACATTCGAGCGACTGCATCTTGTTAGGTGCTTTAAAAATTAGACCTTAGGCAGCGGGGGCAAGAGCCTTACATATTCTTGGCAGCACGGGCGTTGGCAAAAACTTGGACTTGCTGCGTAATTTGGACTAAAGTCTAAGGATCAGCCTCAGGAACCTCCTCAATCCAAACTTGGTCGTCAGTAACGGGGCTCAAGTTACCCCCCTCCCTTGAGACTTAGCGAATGCAACGGCAGACAAAGCCCGGCTGCGTGCAGTCGTCTAGAAAGCTATTCCCTTGCTAAACTTTACTTCATCGCAAAAACGTTTGTCTGTGCATCGGTTTCAGGTTAAAGGCAAAGCCGAGAAGCGCCAGTATCATCTAGTAGGACATTGAGGGGAACCCGCGGACCATCCTGGAGCAGCGGCAAAAGACGCAAGGTCGTCACACTTCACTCAAGGCTTAGAAGTACGCCCAGCTCCCCAACGAGCTCACTGCCGTGGCGCTAGTATTTGAGACACTCGGGGGACCTTGCCCCGAGGCATGGTCTCTCCTCAAGAAGATTGGCAAAGGAATCGAACTGGCAACAGAGGACAAAAGAGCTCTCGACTATCTACTTCAACGACTATCACTGGCGATCCAGCGCAGCTACGCGGCAACAATGGGCGCATTGAGGAGCTGCCTCAAGGACAGGCCCTTGTATAGTGAGTTAATCATATGTAAGCTTGAACTTGCGCACGTGCATATTCACCCTCACCACGGGAACAATTGTTTTTTCTGTATCTTATAATATATATGTATATATATATATATATATATATATATATATATATATATATATATATACATATACATATAGTGCTTCTAACTAAGGCCACTAGGCACAAACAAGTTTTAAACATAGCAATATTTCTCGTCATGACCACATTTATAGCGTCGGCACCTTCATGCTTACCTAGAGCAACTCATATAGAAGGCAGCTCACGTTAAGCCAACAAAAATCTGATCCAATGTCCAAAACAATATCCCTAAAAGGTAATCAATACGCAAGTAACTAAAACAGCTTGCCTTTGTTCGTGTATTGAATGCCAGAGGCTCTAGCATGTGATATCTGCAGGGGCACTGACAATATGTTTTTCATTTGAGTAATCCAACTAAATGCCTATGCGCAGGAGGCAACATCAAAGACCGCCACAGATTCAGCTATTGCTCACAACTACCGGCTTCAACGAGCGCTTCAATGGTAAGAGTGCTTAAACGTAAGGGACTAAATTAGTAATTTCCAATACAAGTAAATTTCAATGTGTGCTTGTTGTGCATATCTGAAAAAAATCTAGTTAAACGTCCCAACAGACGCTGATATTACCGCGATACATGCGGGTGAGGTATCAAATCAGAACGTAGAATACCACTAAAGCTCTCGACCATGGATAGACTGGCGAAACAGAAAAACCATAGTGTACATATAAATACATATATATATATATATATATATATATATATATATATATATATATATTGTTTACGAAGGTTATTTGGTAAGCTATGTTTGTGCGGGTAAATTTATCTATAACGTTTTTATTGTCATAAACCTTAAAGAAGGGCCGCAAGGGCAATTTAATCAAATGTATTTTGTCATTGCAGCATTACAACAACAATTCATTTTCGATTAATTTAATGTTTTCCAATTTTCCAACTGTCAATAGAAAACTGAATGCAGCGACTTACTTGACACTACATATTTATCATTAATTTCACACATACGTATATAAGCCCCAGAGTGCCCTCACTTCGTTTTTCACTTCAGTAGAAGCTAAATGAAACGAATGTTGCGCCTTTCGGCAGGCTGTTCGCTACACGGCGCGCCATTCCTCTCAAGTAAAGGAAGTTGTTTCGGCAAAAGGCCAACCATCGTCGTTGAGTCACGTTGGCTAGAGCGCGTTGTTTTTATCTAATTATTCGAGTTACGGCATGTGCTCGTCACGTCGGACGAAGATCGAACCGTAATCGAAAGGCCCAGCCTAGCTACTGTGCGCTACCTATTCTGCAAAACACCGCGCGCGGCTCAGGATTCGGGTGTGCGGTATCGATTAACTCATGCGGTTGCCTCCCACTCCCGTCATGACTCGGTGCGGCACAACCCAGTAAACCAGTTGACCTAGCTAAATAAATGACCACTCATCGCTTTTGCGAACGAACTGATGAGGTTGGGTTGCACGTCGTGTTGGCTCAATTTGGCCATTTGGCCTGCCTGCGTGTCTAGCCGAACTGGTGGTCGTGGACGCGATCTGCCTTAACAAATTATTGCCGACCTATCCGGACTATTTTTCTCGATCTGTAGTCTACCTACCCTTAAGCGGTGCAGGCATCGGGAGAGCGCCCCAGGGAGAAAGAGAGAGTGAGAGTGATAGAGAAACAGTGTGTGCAAGATACAACATACGAAGCAAAGGGAGACTAACAGATAAATAGAAAGGTATAGTTAAAGGAAGAGGCTCCTCCAAGTAGCATTGTTAGCTGAGTCTTAATTACGCTAATAACATCGCAACTAAGCTCAACTCGCTTTTTCTCTTCTGCTCTCTTGAGCACAAGGACTAGCAGCTTGGATAGACACATGATTTCCCGTCCTTTTTTTCTCCCTCTCTCTGACCAGCTTCGTTTATGCTAATGGGACCTTTTTTAAATACTTTACTAAGGGTCAAGTTCATTATGAATCAGCTAGCCAGTGAGCTGATTAATGCTAGCCGTCTGTGTACTTGTATATATATATATATATATATATATATATATACAGGGTACTCACGGATACCTACCATATAGTTCGGCTTCAAGCTGGTGGCAAGAAAAACAGCAAGTTAGTTTACGTTTTAAGCGATCACAGTTTTGCATCTGCTGGACGCACGGCTTCATCCTGCATGCCACATAAAATATAAAATATTGCTCGTGGTACTTAACGTTTGCAGCTTCGAGCTCAGCATACTTCTGCAACGCGTGAATTTGATGCCAGTACACTTGAGCATGCTTAAAAGTGCCTATAGCCATAATAATTATATTAATATCGTCTTGCCAATTAGACGCTGACTCTTGCACAATTAATTTTACTCACTGAAAAAGTCAGCATCGGCAATGGAACGCAAGAGATTTTGAGACAATCTATACACGT
>QVRM01003829.1:0-205486 GCA_003439945.1 Dermanyssus gallinae | reverse complement strand
TTAATTTTCTTTCACATTTAATCAGATTACGTCTTTGATTGATTACAGCTTTCGGAAATAGGATGAGTTCAGGCCTGTAAAAAATAGCGGCGGGCAGACTGCCTCAATTGGGGGCTCACTGCGGCTTGTTCCTTCTTAGATCTTGTTTTTCAGCCACGAGGTTAACACACCTGCTTAGAGGTTGCAACCTGTTTTTATCACGAGAGCTCTTACAGCCATTTAATGGACTTAGCCTAGACATTTTAGAGATCATACTAAATCTTAAGCTGACCGCTGAGGCAAGGGAACAGGTAATGCTCCCGGTTTATTTAGGCGGCCTAGGTGTGCCCGACGCGGTCATAACGGCAGGACCTGCAATCGTGTCGTCACTGACCCAGGCTGCGGAGAGGGTTAGGGCATTATTGGATAACGATGGGTGGGAAGCTTATAGCGTAGAACTACAAGAGTTGACCGACCGATTGTCGTCTTTATTCGACTCCCCTCCCGTTGAAAGAAATAAGCAGAACAGTTGGACAGCCCCCTTGCAAGAAAAGCGATTAGCAAGCCTGATCGATAGAGCTCCCACCTTGGCTGATAAAGCCAGGCTCCGAGCCGTAAGTAGTGAAGGGGCTGGAGCTTGGTTGCATGCCCTACCCTGTCCACGAATAGGGACTCTTTTGGATGACGAGACGACACGCATTAGCACAGGACTGCGGCTTGGTGTCGACCTAGTCGTTCCTCACCGATGTCGTTGTGGTTACTTTGTGGACGCGTTGGCTCATCATGGCTTGTCATGCGCCTTAAGCGCAGGCCGAAGAGCACGCCACTCGGCTCTAAATGATACTTTCAGTCGAGCATTGAGGTCTGCCGGCTTTCCGTGTATACTAGAACCTCCGGGCCTATCCAAAGACGACGGAAAAAGGCCTGACGGCCTTACTTTAACCCCCTTTGAGCGTGGCCGCATGCTTGTTTGGGACGCAACTGTAACCGACTCATTAGCCCCTTCGATGGTCGGTGCAGGGGCGGACCAGGCAGGTCATGCGTCCAGGTTAGCAGAGGCTAACAAATGTAGAAAATACTCTGGCGTTGGCTATCCGCACCAATTTTGTCCGTTGGCTTTTGAAACAATGGGAGGCCCAGGACCGCTTACACTGAAGTTGATTCAGCGCGTGGGCAGAAACCTTAACCTTTCCACGGGATACTCGAGAGCATTGGAGTTTTTGCGCCAGAGACTGTCTCTCGACATTCAACCAGGAAACGCAGCATCTGTTCGGGGCACTTTGTTGAACTGGGCTAACCCTGGGTTAGAGAACCCGTGACTACACGTTCGCGCGGAGACAATTGTTCACTCCAAAGTGCTAACATAAAAAAAAATAGTTGTTAATATATTGTTCTAAAAATGTCGAAAGTACCATCAAAGATAGAATCTATTCTCGTCATGCCAGATGTTCAGATAAACTATTTCAGCTATCTTAAGCCTTCTGAGCTTTATGTTACGTTAAATGCCGCGAAATACCTTACTCCAATGTCTCAGGTGTTGTTGTTCTTTCTTCGTCCATTTTCCTCTCTTTGTCGTCGCTGTTGTTGTCGTCATTGTTGTTGTTATTGTTGCTGTTGCGGTATTGCTAACATATACGCTTTCTATTATCACAGGCAGTATGAATGCTTGTTTGTTTGAAAGTTGCTTGCAAGCAGTCATCTCGTAGTTGCCGGTGTTATCTTTAAGGGGACCACGTCTGTCCGTGTTGCCGTTGGTGATTGCCGTTTGTGCCCATGAGGCTTGCTATTGCTGTGTTTGTTGCAGATTCCGTATAGGGCTGTCGGTTCTAGATATGTTTATGTGTATGCTTTTTGTACAATTATGTGTATACATGTACCTACACACTTAAATTATGTATATACCTATGCGTATACAGGTTCTTTCAGCAATCGTACAACAAACTTTACGGTCTAGTACAGCTCGGCGAAAAAATCGCTAGTCATTCTATCGATAAACCAATCTTACCTTCGTGTTTGGAAGAAATGCATGTTAGCTTTCTCGGCATCTGTGAACTGATCCATCATTATACATGTCGTAAAGTCTGCACTTTGTAAAAGAGCGGTTTTCGGGTACAGATGTAGGTCCGATTTTTTTCAATAGTAATGATTAAGTACCTTGATTTTTTGTAGCAGTTAGATAAGTTGCGTACGGCACGCTACGTGGCTACAGTACTTAGACTACACGACAGGGCCACCTGAAGAGTCTCGTTAACGCAACCTCTGTTGAGTCGCGTGAGAGCTGATCGACAGAATAAACGCCGCTGTTGAAACCGTAAGGGAAATGCTTGGAACATTTGAGCACGTTTAGCAAAACCTCTGCATTCGCGATCGAACGTAATGACAGGAGAAGGCTTTTTAGAGAATTTTTTTAAAAGTAAATAACGGTTAAGTGTGTTGCTAGATGTCACACGGGTGATATGTTTGATAAAGCAAGTCGAATTGCTAGCTTATGTGCATGCACTCGCTTTGATGCTTATGTACCAAAACCTGTGGTACTTTTCAGCCACAGCTTACAGCCCCTTGTTACCAAAACGATCGCTATTAGATTTGCATTCGCTCGAACGTAGTAGTCAATATGAGCATAACGTAGAACAAATGAGTAATTGCACGTGAATGCCAAAACAGACCAACAAGTGTAAGATTTCGCATTAAAACGCTGGCACGATTGGCTTATCGATATGATGATGGGACCGTCGCAATTGCAGATTTCGTGTAGATATTTCAGGATATAAAGCTCAATACAACCATTTTTGTTAAATCTCACACCAAAAGAAGACATTTCCGCTTCTCGTTCCATTGGACATTTCTGTTCACCGAGGTGTACTAGACCCCATAGTTTGTTGTACGAATTCTGAAAGACCATGTATATAATTATGCACAAACATAATTCTAATAAAATCGAAAAGCCTGTCTACTTAGCTAACTGGACGAATTATATTCCGTATCTGCCTAGCAGTTAGTGTCTGCTAGGGTATATCAAATGTCGTTTCGTAGCGCGCGCATACGATTCGCGCAGAGACAATTCGTCGGCACACGAAACTATATTCAAATGTATATATTATATATATATATTATATATTATATATACTATGATATATTATTATATATTATATTATATAATATCTATATATATATAATATATATATATATATATATATATATATATATATATATATATATGTGTGTGTTATACTGCGCGATAACCAACCGATGGCCAGTCAGCATCCATCATCAAGTAGCCGAAGATGCCAGGCGTTTGTGCCAGCAACACAGCAATCGTATTGCACGTGCCTCAGCGAGTACAGCGGACTTTCGCGCCCGCATGGCGCGCACTGTCTACGGAAGCTCTACTATGGTATGTGTATAGGCACACAGTAGCCGCTGCCACTTTTCCCGCAACGTCTACGACAACCGCTACTGCTACTACGTCTACTGTATATAAACATATATATATATATATATATATACAGTTCGCCCGAGATGACAGGACACGGCCTAGAAAAGGACACGGCCTAGAACAGGACACTAGTGCGGCCGATGGCCGCCGTTGGCGCCATGATTCGGTATCACGCAGGCCGCCGCCACCACTCATGGCGTGACCGGGTCCACGTCAACTCTCGAACGGGAGAGCTAGGGAAGACGGTGCCGCTGAAATGCAACGTGAAGCACTCACGAGGGACTAACTGGATAGCCCAATACAGGAAGACGGCTACCAACAGAGCAAAAGATACAACGAAAGTGAAAGAGTGCGCGCGAGATATATATATATATATAGAGAGAGAGAGAGATAGAGAGAGAGAGATGGGGGAAGGGGAGAGATGAGGGAGCGAAAGAGAGAGGGAGGAGGGAGCGGAGGAGAGGTCTCGGGAACAACAAACGCGACGAGAACGAAGAAGAAGCGGCAAGAGGCGACAAGCGCGGGTGACAACAAGCGCGGTTGTTGTCAATAGAAAACAGTCCGATAAACGCGGAAGCATAAGTACAATAGGGCGGAGTCAAGCGTTCTCATAGCAGAAGAAATACCAGCACCGACAAAGTGCACTGCAACAAGAGCAACCGCACGAGTCCGCAACAAGAGAATTGAAAATAATAACAACAACTCCAACATCAGCAAACCCGTATTCCATCAAAAATAGCAACAACCTCAACATTGGCAACAACAACATCATCAATATCGACATTAGCAATTTCAACAACAACACAACAACAACGACGACGACGACGACAACAACAACCACCCCAACATCAACAATGCTGACGCCGCCGCCAATAACAACTCCGTCGAAAACCGCAATGCCATCCGAAAATAGCTGATTTAGCTAGCATTCGAACACCATTCGACGAGACGACCGGCACAGCTTCAGCAGCAGCAGTTTAGCTGCAGTTGCATCATCTTTTCGTACAGAGAACAGCGCGTGCCGTATCGTGCCGATACAGAATGAACTCGTTCCTCGTTGTCATCGGGAGCTGCTAGTAGAGTCTGCTAGCAGAGTCTAGCAGGTCGATTAGTGTCGGCGAAACGTGATCGCCTACACGTTGGTGGAACAACATTCGTTCGGTTTCATCTCGCCATCTGCTAGCAAAAGAAAACGCTCTCGAGTAGTGCGAATGATCTATTCCCGACATATTTTGGCCGACGTTTGCTCGACCAGCAGACTAGGCAGTAACTATTGGTATCTTATCTACGCTTACCTGTAGGACAGACATCCAGGACAGTCAACTAATGGCGCGGCTGATTGCCCGTAGTAACACCGCGCCCAGCAGGCACCATGAACAACCTTCCGGTCAGCATAGAATAATCATAATTGTATACAATGTCTTGCATCTTTGGTCTAGTCCTGCCATCTATGTGACAGTCGCCCGCGTAAACACAGCGCTTGGTGATCACTACCCGGTGTGTTCAAACGCCGCCATCCACGAGAAGTTCACGTGAATGAACGGTGTGCCGGTGCGCAGCCCTGTAGCAGAAATCGTTGCACTAGTTCTCTCGCCGGAAGCGTGAAGAGCATAGATAATATGAAGAAAACCTCACGAAGTGTATATTATATCGACGTGAGAAAAAGAAAATTGGCTATATACAGGGTGTCCGGATAATCTCATCTTAAACTCTGGGGTTTAGCCAAGCTCGGTGAGGCATTCATTTTTGCCAATGGAAAGGGAAAACGGAAATGTTTTATAAAAAAGTGAGATTACTTTTCATACTTTTTTTTTGTTATGATCATAGATAGGCTGTCCGACATAAGTTTATAAAATGCGCGATTGTGAGAGAACCCATTACTCAATTAAAAAACCGGGCATGCCGGTGCTTTCGGGAGAAATCTATTCCAAATCGTCTGATTTAAGAGTTATATTAAGGGCAAAATTATATTATTGAATATCGAGTTCCTGCTCTAGCTAACCCCACTTGAGCGCTGTGAACGATCGTAGGTTTATGATTTTGCTATCAGCTAATAAGAAAAACTTTATTTTTTGCAAAATTCTTCTAATCGATTATGTCGCATCTTTTGCCGGCATTATATGTTCTTTAGAAAAAGCATACTTTCTTACGAACACGACGATGTGTTAAGTTTCTTTATTAGAGTACTGGTTGTCTCGCAATTGCACATTGTATGCACCTATGTCCGGCAACAACACCAGTGTCACGGAATCTAGTAATATCACTCTCACTTTAAAACAAAACATCTCAGAGAAAATGTTCCATTGAAGACAATATTTATTTTAAAGAGCTCCACAATTATCTATGTCGTTTTCCTAGTTTTTTTGGAAGACCCTGTATATATCAGCATTTAATAAATTATCTCAGGACACGGTGCAATGGCCTGCGCGCAGGCCATATATATATATATATATATATATATATAGAGGTATATATAAGGGGTATGGTATAAATATATATATATATATATTTTACTATAATTATTCGGGCTGGGTACGTCATTCCGGCGGTTTGCTAGTTCTGCTATGGATCGGGCCGTTGAACATAACGCGGCGTGGTACCTATCCAGTGTTCCTCAATGCTGTTATCCCATAAATCCTTATATTCACCTCACTAATTTTGGTTTGCCAGTCCCGCATATAAACGTCAAGGGCGCACGTTTTCTTTAGATTCCATCGTTTCTGCAGATCCATTCGTCAACAGAGGGCCACCTTCTCATAGGAGATACTAAAATTTCAGTTTATTGCTGCCTAGGTATGCCGGATGCGGTCACGATAGCATGACCCGCGTTCGGGTCGTCATTAATTCAGGCTGCGAACAGGGTTACGGCATTATTGAACAAAAATTGATAGGAGGCTTATAACGTTGAACTACAACGGCTGATTGACAGATTGTCGTCTTTATTCGAGTTTTCTCCCGATAATAGGGCTAACCAAGGCAGTTAGACAGCCCCCTTGCAGGAAAAGCGATAAGCAGGCCTCATTGATAGAGCCCCTACCGTGTATGATAAAGCCAGACTCGAAGCCGTTAATAGTAAAGGAGCTGGAGCTTGGTTACGTGCACTACCCTGTCCACGAGTTAGGACTCTTTTGGGTAACGAGACGACGCGCATAAGGGTTCACCCGCAGTCAGTCATCCGATTCTCGACAGGAAATGTTGTAGCTCCATTACTCCAACACTCGTTCCATTATTGAGCACATTAACAATGCGCTTACTTAATGCGGCTTAATATTATTATTATTATTATTATTATTATTATTATTATATTATTATTATTATTATTATTATTATTATTATTATTATTATTATTATTATGCTGGCAAGCCCTAGTAAAACACGGGAAATTCTACAGATCTGGAGAAAAGCAACTTTGACAGACACTCCACAAGAAAGGGGGGGTTTAGGAAAGGAAGGTCAACTCACTCAGCAATTAGGGAGCTGCTAGGAGCAATCTGGGATGCGCTGTTCAGGCTGAGCAGTTGTCTAGACGCTGTGTTTGTGCTCAAACCATAGGTGTTGCACAGAGCGATGGACCAAGTCCACTACTGTTTTCCGTACTTCTTGGCGGACTACCAGAGCGGATAAGGACAGGCTAGGCCAGAATCTTACTGTACGCAGATGATGTGGTCATCTTTGGTTGCAGCTTTTTTAGGGCGAAACATAAAATGGAATAATTAGTTACATTCATGGATAAAGAGGGCTTGGAGGTTAATTGGGAACAGTTAGCTATGAATTGTTGGAAGAGCGGCCGCATGATTAGATTAACACTGAGTGGCGGGCTAGCGAGGTAAGAGATCGACATCTAATTAAGACTTTTGCAGCCCATAGATTTAGTCACGTTCTGTGCAATGTGGAGGTTTTCATGAGACACAGGATGGATGTCGATACCGACAGTGCTGGAGCAAATGCGATAGATACCACGCCGCGGTATGTCTGACGGTTCGATCCAAAGCAGAGTTAGCAAAATGCTGAATTGTTGGTTGTCTCGAGACACTTTAATGTAACATAAACCCAGCTCATACCCAGCCTGGGTCTTAATAAAATAAATATCAAATATTAGTGTTTATTAACATTTTGGTTTAATAAATTGTATCCGCTAGAAACAATTAGTGTTTATTTTGCATCAATGGAAATTCTGCCGTCTGTCTAGTTCGGCTAACGACTGAACTGCAGGATATATATATATATATATATGTAGTAACGCTTGCAGTTATATACATAGGTCTCTTATGAAAAGCGCTAACACGATAAGACGCGCCTGAGATACATATATCGGCAGACACATTTGTGATAACAACCGTTTTGGGGGTATTACCGGCAATAGGCTTTTAACCGTGTTCCCACACGTTTACACAGGTAGACGGAGTACACCTATACCGATCCTGTGTCGTTAACCCTTTCCTGCCCTTTACTCACATACTTACCCTTGACCCGGTCCTATCATCAGAAAGAAGTCTTGGTGATAGTGCTGAAGATAATGATGTGAGTGAAGATTAGAATTCGCGCTAACTTTGCGGCTTGCCTCGCTAGCATCAGCTCTGCAATCAAATCAACAGCAACAGCAGCAGCAGCAGTACGGCGTGTACTGCACCTCTGTACGCCCCCCACCGAACTGGTGCCAGACGAAAGACACGCTGCGTGCGTTCACTTATAACCTGACACATGACGATCGTCACCATCATCGGGGTCGTCAACTGTTGTTTTCGTCGGCGGCTGCATCTTGTCGCAAGAAGATCATGCACTCCGTTATCCAATCAAGCCTTATCCATCCATAGTATGAGTATTGCTTGCTGCTCCTGCTCCTGGGTCTCTTGCGCCTGCACTCAGCCAGAACCGACAACTCGACGCATGCTGCTTGTATATCTCGCACTCTTCTTGTTCCTATCTCTCGCTCTTTCTTTCACCCTCTTCCTCTGCCTCTCCCTCACCCCCCTCTCTCTCTCTCTCGCTCTCTCTATAAGTTCTTGTCAACGTGTCTTGCTCTGGCCTTCCTTTTTGGATCACTTTCAGATCCTACGCACCATCGACCACAGATGTGGTCAGCGCACACTCGAGTCGGGTTTTCTTCTAATCCTGGAGAGGGCAGGCTGGTCAACACCGCTCATGTCGGCTCACCCAGCCTGCGATCTCTTCTTGCCCCGCCGTGTATATATATATATATATATATGTGTATAATTCTGTCCCCGATAGATATATAGAAAGATAGATAGGTAGATATATGGCTATCAAGGCGAACGAACACAGGGAGTAAGAACGAACAGACGCTATCGCACGCTCATCTCATGTCATAGTGCTACTGGACCGTTTGTCACTGGTCTGCGCGAGCTTCGGCCCCAGTTCGTTTCCCTGCCCACGACACGAAGGGGCGAATTCGACGCCGCTACTGCCGTCGAGTTTGGTTGACTTTCGTTGAAGTGTCGCCATGGCTGTTCGCGTGGCGTAGGGACGATACAGCACAGCCAGGCGACATTGCGCGCGGTGCACGGATTCAGCTACAGACGCTACTGTATTTGCAGTCACTGTTACGGCTCCAGTGCTGCTGTTGCTGCTGCTGCTGGAGTTGCAGTTGCCGTTTGAGCTCTTGATGCGCGGCGACGGGGCGCAAGATAGCGCGACTACGGCAGCCATAGACTTGGCAGGGCGAACCCAAGACAACAGTGGCACGTGTCCCTTCAGACAATCTCCCTCCAACTGCCTGCCCAATACTGTCGGTTGGTGCAGTTTACGGCACCACTAACTACTTCAACAAGTGGCGTGCGCGTAGCCGTGATCCGTGACACAGTCTAGAGAAACGGACCGAAACTAAAATTATATATATATATATATATATACATATATTTACATATAGACGAGTGCGTCGTGTTTGGTGCTCTGAGGGATCGATCCGTGCTTGGGAGTTCGTTTGAGCACCGAAGAAGTGATTTGGTTGTGGCGATTCTAGTTTGTGGTAGGCTCTAAGCAGTTGGACACTACGTTGAACGTCGACAATAACGTCAGAGACAACGATAAACGTGAAAACAACCGTGACAACGACGACAACAACACCAGCAACAACACAAATACTGAAGAGGTGCGTCGATTACATATCTCAATAGTTATTGTAGTGCCAATCATTTCTCGTGTTATTCGCACTAATAGCCGTAATATCAATCAGCCTTATCATTGTCATCATCATAAGTTTTACCAGTAATAGGTATCATATCACTAGTAATAGGGATCCTATTACCACTCTCGGGGATCTAATCACCAGTAATAGGGACCCTATCACGAGCAATGGGGATGCAATCATCTTCTGTCGCTCCACTTTGTTTTTGTTTTGCCGAAACAGCTAGCGATGTAAAGCAGGATCTACAGGTGCGTGACTATGTGCTCAGTCGGTATGCCGTCGCTGCTAAACCTGTCAATGCAGCGCACTGTATTCGTATATGTACTTAGAATACCAAGCCAAATCGACGCACGTCTCACGATTCGGAAGCCATTCGGGCCGCACGTCTGCTACAAATCCGCCGTAGGGAATTGGACAATGTGCATCCTTCAGCAGTGTTCTACGGTGCGTCACCTCATCCACTTGTCAGCTTCGCGTGCATAACGTGCACGTCGTTGGCCTAACATGGACGCATGCTAGATTGAATCGAATCGAATCGGTGGTGTTGGTAGTCAGTCGATCTTCGCGTGGCAGCTTGATGCATGTAACGTATAATGCACGTGTGTGCATTATACACGTGCACACGCTTGTGTAGATACTTTGATACACCTGCACCCATTTATACATCGAGCGCAGAATACACTGGACACACAGCATCTGCTCGGTGCCAAAAGACACCGAGTTTGCTTGTGGTGAAAGGAGCCCAAGTACTAATCCGGGGTCGCCCT
Organism: Dermanyssus gallinae; assembly: GCA_003439945.1. Lineage (NCBI taxonomy): Eukaryota > Metazoa > Arthropoda > Arachnida > Mesostigmata > Dermanyssidae > Dermanyssus > Dermanyssus gallinae. The sequence goes on along the minus strand of QVRM01003829.1, from coordinate 195,159 downwards.
GAGTTCGCACTCTCGCGCAGCAGTGTTTGCTGTCGTTAGGACGTTTGGATGCTAGTATTATTAACGCCGCTGCACCCGCAGACCACAAATACCCCCAAATCCTCCGTCTCAGACCATCCACGTCGAGCAGACCTTTTACTTCTCCTGTTTAACCCAAACCCACTTCAGGCAAGAATAGCGCTACAATTCTTGGTGGTGAAGAACGTCATGGGCATTCGATTATGGAACGGCCAGTAAATCACTGCACAGTACGCTTCACTTTCGATGGTATGTGGAGTAAACACCAGTGCTCGGTTACGTATGATGTACGCTATATCCACTTAATCATTGCACCAGCCATGTATTGAAGTGTGAATACGCCTCGTTTACATGCGTGTGATCGTAGTAGTGTTGTTTTTTTTAAATCTTAATAACAGTCATAGAAATAACCTATTTTAACTCATCGGTACTATTTTACACTGCACAATATGATCTGTTTATTTCTGCAATGTGTTTCGTCGTTTGAAACGCGTTTTTACACAAACGATTAGTGTACATCGGGATTTCTCTACTGTGCACTATGGTTCGTACGGTTTCCCGCTCTGCCTGAAGAAATGCTCTTCGCCTGTAGCCTGTACGAGAGCTGAGCCCTGTACCCGCCACTGTAGTATTTAACGCAACGCGCATGTCATACAATTGAACGTCGCTGACCTCTCGGCTAAATATCCACGTCTGGTAAACGGGAGATTAGGGGTCAGATCGTTATCAAGTCTTCTCGTGAACTTGTCAGAGGGACCTTGACGTGCTGGAACCTCCACTCCACTGATGTCTTGACAGCTCTTGTCGACATGTAATCTTTTAATCAAGATTGTTAGACTCCTAGAAGCCGCCATTTTTCGAGCCCATTCAGAAGCCGTTTCGAACTAGCGCTGGTGCGGCAAAGGTAACCATCATACCAGTGAGCTGCTGCTGGACCACGAATGCACGCTATGCAATGCTGTATATCATTTAGTGTCGTCATGCTACTGTCACGTTTAACACGACTACCATTACTGTTACCACTGGGATTGTTACGCAGCCGAACTGCTAACGGATTGCTCTCTCCCTCTCTATTACATTATTTCTTGCTATCTTTCTCACTTGATTCAAGTATCTTTACCTTATCTATACGCGAAGCGTGGGGCCGCCATAGAGAATGGAAGTGGCCGACGGCCTTGGCAACATCGACGTCCTCATCACTCATTGCATCGTCCCGAATTAAATACATGTTAGTTTTCCGCTTATTTTTAGATTGACAGATGTGTCACAACTATTTTGTTTGCAAGAAAACCGCTTGAAGAATACCACAAGAAAGCACCCTTCATTGAGTTTTTCCTCTAAGTATTTTTCATTTGCGGCTGCTGCTGATCGACTACACAGTTGAGATCTACGGTAGCGCAAACCTATTATGCAACAATGAGATTGGCGGAAAATTGTGAAGTAAGGACACAGCTTCAAGAGTGCAGCCAGCAAACAACAAAACAGAAATCAAGTCTCAGTAAGGACGAAGCAGGTATTTCACCTAGCCTTCTGTAGAAAGGTCGTCTGTGAATTCGCCCTTGAGCAACTGGCTCTGGGGGTACGCCTAAATATAATTTGGGCTTAACCATAATCATTAAAATACAACTACATACAGAATAATACAGTTTATTTTACTTACTTGTTTGTATCGATATTTGTGACTCGCATTTTTGCATCTATATATGCCGTGAATCCATGAGTACATCATTGAAGAAGAGGTCTTGACTGATATAGACGGTCTACTAATATGACTTGACGGCCGTCTCGGTGTGGCGAAACCGCTGGGATGGACACTACTTTATGTCTATTTCATAAGTAGAACTTAGTCTTTCTACTCGGCCAGCTGGGCAGGGCAACGTGATCAGCTTATTAAGCTTAATCGCTTCGTTCAGATGATCTGAACTTCTTCGGGCTGACCCTGCACGGGTTCACGCCCAAAAAAACTTTTTGGGCTAAAATTCAGCAAAAATTTAATGTCCACGCGACTACTTCATAGACGGACCCCCATAAATACAAATGTGCAACGGTGGGGCTTGAATCCGCGCACCTATGTGTCTTCTCCGGTCGCGAGGCGCACGCAGAATGCAACACGCCACTGAATTCAGCCATTAATCGGATGTTAGCTGAATGGCTGTCCAACAAATAGAGCGTCCTATGATAACGTTCGTCCCGAGTTAAACCATGACTTGCTGTTGGAAGAGGAAGACACTTGTGAAGGGCTCTGCTGGACTCATTGCTCGTGGTTGAATACTGACTCAAAGTAGGCGAATAGTAAGTTGTGCAGTTACCGCAAACTTAGAGGTATATAGGTCATATCAAGTTATACATTGTATATAATGATGTATTAATAGACACATATGCATACGTTTAGACGTATATATATATATATATATATATATATATATATATTGACATAGAGTTATCTTCGCCATGAGCGAACGATGGATATATATACGTTCTTTGTATATATATATATATATATATATATATATATATATAAACGTAGAGTTATCTTTGCCATGAGCGGTGTCTGCGTCGGCTATGCCACCGGCAGTCTTTCGTCCGGCCGAATACGGTAGTGACGTTTGCTGCGAACGCTACCCGGGTTTCGGGTTTCGTGAGCCCGCGCGGCCAACTACGCTAAGACAGGCGAACGAACGGTCGCGTCTCTGTCGGCTGTCTGTTGTTGGCTGTCGAGTGTAGCATGAGCCAACAAGGCGACGTTACCGGACAACTACAACAACCAACGCAACAGCAACAACAAGAACAATGAAAACAGCATCAACAACAGCAACAATAACAACAGCAGCAACAAAAATAACAACAACACCAGCAACAACGACAACAATAACAACAACAGCAACAACAACAACAACAACAACAACGAGTATTATAAGGACACGATTGCTGATCGTAGTGGTGGTGGTAGGTTTGTTTCTATGCCACGGCAAAGCCGTGCCTCTGCCTCCTATTGCAGACCGCTGACTATCCTGGTTTGTGTCTTGGGTATGTCGAGTTGGTTGGAGCTCTATCTACAATAGTGCGCTCAGCCGCGAGCAACACAGAAGCGCCCGATGATGGCGGCGACGACGACGACGGCGATGGTGGTTTAATTAAGTTCAGTAGCGGTAATCTTTAAGGACAGTTTTGTGGATCAGCTTCGAGCGGGAACTTCTCTGAAACCTGAAGAATCCCTCCGACGGACCGGAATACCACCACTACGAGGACTTCCAGGTGCTGCAGCAGGAGCAGCAGCTGTAACTATCACACACGATTCTACTGTGGCCTGCTGAGTTCAGAAGGACTCAGCAGACACTCACTCAGCAAGACTCAGACATGTCAGTCCTGAACTGAGCCGGTGTATCGATCGCATTGTCCTACCCTCGTTCTCAAAGATCCGCCGTCAGCCAAAGGCGTCAACCACAATCAGTCATCGGAAAGATACACTCCTCACTCGTAGATCCCCCCGGACGATGTGATGGTGATGGTGGTGGTGGTGGTAGTGGAGACGTACATTGCCAACGGCAAGAATTACGGTTACGTCGGTAACGTGCATGCTAGACGCATAAAGTACGTGTGATGCGCAGGCAAAGAGACATTTTTGGGCGCTGTGCTTCTTGTGATTTTGCCCAATAAGCCGTCCTCGTAGACAGTGTTTGCTTTCCCCTAATGTCCATCTTCCCCCCATTGTACGCATGTGTTCGACCGGTGGTGGTGGAACAGGTGGCAAAAACTGCAGCAGCAGCAGCAACAGCAGACATAACATTGATATAACGCGGCCAACGGACTTATCGACGAGTATAGGCGTTAGAGTAGTGCGCACACAGTATATGATAGATCAGGGGAAAAGCATTCCTTCGTGCTATTCTTTCTTTTCCTTCCCCCTCGACACATTTCTCAACCGCCCTGGAGTCATACCGAGGACAGTGGTACGGAAGGACGACAGTGGTTGTCGTGGTGGCTGCCAAACTGGACAGCAACGATGAACGGACACAAAGGTCCATGAGTTCTTGGGGGGTGGTCGGGTCGACCATGTGTCGGGTCGAATACGTGCTTGGATAGTCGGAGAGTAGGACCGGCTACTAAATATTCGACAAGCAACTACGAGTCCCCCACGAAGGTCGACGGACTAGTAGTAGCTAGCTCAAATGGAACACACGGATGCCGAGTTCGCCGAGCTGCTAAGTTCGGCGCCTGAAAGTGCCGCCGAACTGGAGGAACGAACCGACACTATCGCAGATCGGCCTCCCCGGCACAAAATCTTCAAACAAAAGAGAGGTTCGATTCGCCTGCCGACGAGTCGAAGCTCGCCGCGTCTTGCCGCAGCTTCGGAGAGAACGCCACTGCTCCGATTCCTGTACGTAAGGGTTTAAACAGAGCGAGAAGGGGAAGGAGAGAGAGGGGAATAAATTGAAAGGGGACTGTGACGGCGTTTCGATTCTTTTCATAGAATGATTTTATAATTCTTCTTTTTCGGAATACTATTCATAATGATAGCTTCTTCAATCAGAAGCCACACAGATAGATAGTAGTGAAACTCCAAGTTTTGCACGAGACATCGTTATATGCGAGACACATTCGCTCGCGATAGAGGAATACAGCTCAGCTGTTTGATAGACTAGCAGTGTGGTGTGATCAATGCAGTTGTCTGTATGTTAATTTTCGACAGTTCCTCAACCACTGTGCTGATATTTTTATTGTTATTGTTGTTTTTGGTCTGGCCGTCATCGTCATGATCGCATAAGGCTAGCGCACGTCGTTAGGTTGTGCGACCGGGACCTCAGGCTAACCGATACACACAGTTTGACTTAAAACAAGTGCTTATAAGTTAGCTTAAACATAGACCGAGACATTCTAGAAAGTCTCGGTCGTTAAGCTATGTGTGATAGCCTTTTCTAGAAAGTTATGTATTAATCCATCTACGCACATACTGACATGGTCTATCGATCTCCCTGCCCACAGCGATTCGTATCCGCCACTGACCATCATACCAGGTGAGCAAGGCATGACCGTGCGTTAGGCTATTCGCTCTCCACAACCCCCCGGCCTTTCCTTGAATGTCGCTCAAAGAGCCACGACGCCTCCTTGAATGCCCTCGCTAACAGCCTCTGGTGGTCTTATCGTATGTTTTTTGCCGCTAAAAGTCGAACGTCCCCCACCCCCCGCATTTCATATATTCGTTCTTACGGGGATAAATGAGCTTTGGTTCTACTGTCAGACCTAAAGCTATAAGGATGTTGGTATTGGTGATGACAGTTTCCTTATTCGGCATACGATATACCCGACATACGGCGGTTGCTCTCTGATTTAGTCGCCCAATAGTCCCGCATGCACAAAGCTGTTCGATTTAGCCTGGTTACATATACGTTGTTGATGAGATAATCGCTTTGCCTTTGAGCGTTTAGGCACGTTTAGCACTAATGGGTAACCCGTTGCTAACTTTGTTTGTTTCAGTTTATTTATTGTAGGCCCTCGTCACCGTTATTCTGTCTGCTACAGTAAGTTGTGGCAAGCAATGTGACAGCACTTTCTGCAACGTTTCCAATTATAATATTAGCAATAAACAGATTAACCATGTGGCATCAAATAGCTTTGTACACAATAATGTAAAACTAGGTGAAATCAAATAGCGCCAAGTCACCTTAGTGTATACTTGAGCTAAGAGAGGCCTTTTTTGCTATCTATCTCTCGTCCTATATATATATATATATATATATATATATATATATATATATATATATATATATATATAATTTATTTCGAATTAATCCACTTAGATTTGTATGACGATTATTATTAATACCTTATATTTTTTATTTTATCCCTTGAAGTGAATGGCCGAAATCAATTGCTCACGGCTTCGAATTGCCTGTGTATGCAATTAAACAGTATTCATGTAAGCCGTCCGCTTTGGCCATATGCAAGAAAAACGAGAGTGAGACAAACGGCGTTATACTAAAGGAGTAACTTAAATGAAACCTCGTGCGTGTTCGAACAGCGCGGAAATTTTAACTTCGGTATTAGGGACTCTTTCTGCCTCTTACACGCAAACGTGTCCGGCGCAGTTGATGAGGATATCAATCTGTACCGTGCATCCGTAAACAAGAAATTCTCATTTTGGAAGTAGAATCGACATCGAACACGTAGGTGATCGCCCGAGGGCAACCTTGAACGCGTGCAACGAAGACGCTCGTTGACTGGTCCACTTTCAAAAGTCGTTAAGACAGCCTTTTTAAGACAGCCTCTCTTAAAATATCTCTCTTGTATAGGTCTCTTTCTTGTATAGGTCTCTCTCTTGATCCCTCTCTTGTATAGGTCTCTCTCTTGATCCCTCTCTTGTATAGGTCTCTCTCTCTCGCTCGATCTATGTATATCCTTCTGCCTTCAGTCGACACTAACTGGCATTGCGCTAATATGTACCCGTTTAAAGGACGGGCAGTTTATAGTATTATACGCAAACGTAAAGTTGCCCAGCCAGCGTCGCACAGTGCACTCGAAAAACTCGAACGCACACTTCGGGGTCTTCTAACGATAACATGTCGTGTCTGTGTGCTAATTAACAGTTACCAAGCTAAAACTTGATTTTGACAGCTACACTACTATATATATATATATATATATATATATATATATATATATATATATATATATATATATATTTATATGTACATACATAAACAGTGCTGCGGGCTGTCGCAATACCGTTAGCCGTTCACCAAGGTGTAGTAATGCTGACGACCTGTTTGTTCTCTCGTTTGTTTGTCTCCGTCTCTTTCTTTCTTTCTTTCTCTCTCTTTCTGCTCATTGCAGTACAACGGGGAGAAAGTGCAGCGACAGAAGCGAGCCCATCGAGTAAAATGACTGAACGCCGGGGGGTATCGGGCACGGCCGGCGATGGCCGCAGCGACAACGCGTTGGACAAGCTCGCTCCAGGCGAGGGCGCACCGGCGGCCGATGGCGAAGTTCGACTGCAGCGAAACCTTGGCCTGATGAGCGGAGTGACGCTGATTGTCGGAACGATGATCGGTAAGACTCGCCGAAAAACGCGACCTTGGCGGCAAGCAGACTCGACTCGTTTTCGAGTACTAACTCTAGATCTAACTGGCCTGTCTGCGTGTTTAACTGCGTGGGCTTACGTCGGACACGGACGTTCTCCGGACATTGCTCGCTCTGCTGTTACGCCGATACTGTTCACTGACGTGCCTCTATTTGCCTATCTGTATATTCGCCATCTGTCCGTATCGCACATGCGTAGATTCTTCAAGACGTGAAGAATAAAAAACAGCTATATATATATAAATATAAATCACTGTAGTAACAACTAGTTTCCATCAGCTAGGGGTAAAATAATAATAATAATGCGGGGGTTTCGTTGGCACTCGGCAGGCTCGGGCATCTTCGTGTCGCCAACGGGTGTCCTTTGGCGGGCAGGCTCCGTCGGCCTCACGCTGGCCGTGTGGGCCGGCTGTGGCATTCTGTCGTTGTTCGGCTCGCTGAGCTTTGCCGAGTTGGGCACGATCATCAACAAGAGCGGTGGCGACTACATCTACATCTACGAGTGCTTCCGCGGCTATCGAGGCGGCTCGATTCCGGCGTTCCTGCACGCGTGGACGTTCGTCATGCTGCTCAAGCCGGCCTCGCTTGGCATTATGGCGCTCTCGTTTGCCAAGTACCTCGTGGCACCGTTCTTTCTCAGCTGTGCCGACGTGCCGGCTGAGCCCGTCAAGCTCATTTCGCTCGTCTGCATAGGTTGGTTGATTGATTCATCGTTGATTGATTCCATCCACCCACCCAGACACCCACCCAACCCACCGACCCACCCATCCATCTACCCGTTCAGCCATCAAGGGGCCAACGGGACGTGTCGCGTGTCCCAGTTAGGGAATAGATTGACAGTGACAATGAAATTGACTACTGATTTCGGAATTACGTTCTTTTCTTTCGCTCGCCTTGTTTCTTAGGTATACTCTAACTCTCTCCCTTGTTCTTATTTCCTCTCTTTCTCCCCCCCTCCTCTCTCTCTATCTCTCTCTCTCTCTCTCTTGCTCTCGCTTTTTTGCTTACTTCGGCAGAGTGCGCCCGCTCGTATATTCGCATATTCCCCGACTGGGCCGCTGAACGCCGCATTTAAATCTGTGTATACGGCCCGTCACGATTACTGAGCTGTGATCAGGTATCTAAGGCTGTCTCGACAGAGATGTTGGCCAGACGTTGTTTTATTACAACGTGTATCATGTGCGTCGCAAAGCCGTCGCAGGTCGAGTGAGGCATTTTACGGCACATTCAAGGATAAACTAACGTTCACAGAGTGTTTGAACAACTTCAAGACGATGCCAGTTTGCAATGCATAATTGGCATAGTGGAAAAATAGGAAACGTTGCAATTGATTGTGCTGGTTAACTACTTGTTACAGATACCACTAACCGACAAAAGCTTTCCACCCTCACCCGGTTTTCTCTAATCGCTATCGGACGATATTGAAAGTAATTCTCCGGTTTTTCGACATAGTACAAGTTCGTGTACAATCCCACTAACCTTACTCTATCTTATTGTGGTTCGTTTTCAAAACACTGCATTTCCGCCGGCACGAATTGGACGAAAATCCTCGCCCATGATAACTCTCGCTATCATCGACAACGAAAACAACCAACAACAACAACAACAACAACAACAACGCCGATAAACTAACACAAACTACAACTGCAATACCGTGCAGCACTGGTAACCTACATTAACTGCGCTAGCGTCAATTTGGCATCTCGGATCCAATCGGTGTTTACCGTGGCTAAGCTGAGCGCGATCGGCGCCATTATTCTGGGCGGCTTCTACTGGATCGCAATGGGCCGGACCGAGCATCTGGCGACCCTCTTCCAGGGCTCGACAACATCGTTCAGCGATATCGCCACCGCTTTCTACTCCGGTCTATGGGCATACGACGGCTGGAACAACCTCAACTATGTTACCGAGGAACTCATCAATCCCTACGTGTTCGTACTCACACAGCTATGTTTATTCTCGCATGTATAATATTGTTGAGTTCTTGAAAGGTATATATATATATTTTTTGAAGAGTTACTGTAGTGTCTAACCACCCCTATGGCTGGCCGGCGACCGTTACGAGTTCGCCATTCTCTCACTCAAACAACATACGTCCTCTGCCTGATTCGCACCAACGACTACGGAGTCATTTATTCTCATGCCTCCTTATATACTCACAGATTGCGCGCGCATTTAGTGTTACTTCCCGCGTCTTCGCTAGTATGGTGGCGACATCTCGACATCTTCTATTTGGCGCCATGCATTTAGCTTGCTTCGGCATTGCCGCCAATTGACGCTGTCTATGCCCGCGCTGCATAACGGACGCTGCTATTCTACGTATACGTATATACCCTTAGCTTATCAGTATTCATTCTGATGGAACCTAATCTCTCTATTATTATTATTATTATTATTATTATTATCATCATCATCATCATTTTAAGAAATGTGAAGGAGAGACGAAGGAGAGGCAATCTCAATGCGCCGCGATCAAAACCAAGCATATGAATTTGCTGACATTAATTATTCGCCAGCAGAGTAACAGTCATTTTTATGATAAATTGTCTGCTTTTGTGTCTGTTCCTTTCTGTAGTAATCTTCCGCGTGCGATATGGATCGCGATCCCTCTTGTGACGCTGTGCTATGTTCTCGTTAACGTCGCCTACCTGACGGTACTCTCTCGCGTGGAGTTTCTCGCATCCGAGGCTGTCGCTGTGGTAAGCCACGTATTACATATTTACTCTATGACTATAATACTGGCCGCTGCTGTAGCTGGTAGCGTTGTCATGATGGAAGATCTAATCATTGTTTGCCTAGAATTCAGGTCTCTTGCAACGGGCGTTCTCGCGCAATCTTCTTAAAATTTTGCGGTTGTATTCCTTATCGGGACGTAGAACCAGGCAGCAAACATTTGTGAAAGATCGACCTTGTGGTTGAAAGAAACAGTCAAAAGAACCTTGGTGTTGGATCTGCTTTGTCTGATTTTTTTCGATTGAGTCCTTTTTAGGGAGCACCACTGAGAGGAGTGAGCTTTGATCTCGATGTCGTAACCGTAATATACTCATAACTCGTTTTTTATAACCACTCTCTAAAGTATTCGCCTGAAGGTTCAATTCGGACACTTTCCGAGGATGATGTTAATTTGCTAGAAATTTTAAATGTTTAAAACTAATTTTACTGCCAGTCTTCTGACGCGTAAAATATCGATCAATACCTTTACAACTGATCCATAAGATATCTTTAATCTATCAGTTGCCACCCTCGCGAAATCGACGATAGCACGTATACGCAGTGTTTTGGAATACTGCTTGGTTATAATCAGCAGTTCTTAACATTTTGACGACTATAGAGCATATTATTTGGTTCATAACACAGATATTTATGCAGAGTCGTTGCTTCTCCATTTTCGGCGCCTTAGAAATTGCCGAACCTCGTTTTCTGGACGTTTTTTTTGCCAAACGTAAGCAATAAATGCTAATAAAATAGTTTCATATGTGTGTATCTGATTGGCGCTTCTAGCGTCCCTTTTTGTTTACAACTCTGTACTTTTACAACCCATTGTCCGCCATTTAGTGCCCTAATTCTATTACTATACCTTAGTTCACTTTGTACTCCCCTTTCGATAAACCTTATCACCCACCCCCTGTTGTTCAAGAAACTCTCCGCTAAAGCGGCACCCCTAATATTAAAATTATTTACGGAAAACTTAATTACTTCGCTCTATTTTTTTCTAATTTTCTCCATAAGCCCGAGCTATGTCAAAACAGCGTTTGCAAATGTCAGCCCTGACACATATACTGCTTTACTAAATATGCCGTGTAACTATACCCACAAACACTTACACTTCACCTTATCCCTTGCCTGCCCGTTTTTATCCGTAACACCTTTTGCTCCCCCAACAACTTTTTCTTCGACGATACAGTCACTTTTACATAATTATAGAAATCAGATACTCTAAATATTTGCCATGTAACCTTAATTTTAGCTCAAATACCCTCTGTGCAAATATTAATCTCTTCTTTTCCTATAATCACCATATCTAATTGCCCCCCCCCCCGAGGCATAGAGCCTGTCTCCTGTCTAACCCATTCGGCAACACCATTTTCTCAAGACTGTCTGTCATTTTATTTAATCAATACTGTGTGTGACTTTGCATACCAACTATTTTCTTTTAGCACAAAATATACCCTTCCTTTAGGCCAACTCACCGATATATCACTCCAGGCAAATATCTTAATTAAAAAAATTATAGACAAATCATTTACAAATCCCCCTCCGAATGCTCTTACTACCGCAAATGTTATTTCATCAAACCCTCATGTCGTCTTCCTTTTCATGATCCTAATAACTCGTCATCTACCTACTGTGATTATACGTGTCGCGTATCTGTCCGTATGGTCTTTCAGCGCTTCGGCACCCAAGTGTTCGGGCCAATGGGTGCTTTCATCACCCTATTTGTGGCCGCGTCGACGTTCGGCTCGTCAAACGGCTCGACCTTCACGGCGTCCCGGATATCTTTCACGGCTGCCCGCGAAGGGCATCAGCCCGTTGTCATGTCGTACGCTCATAAGGACAGACTGACACCCGTTCCGGCCCTGCTAACCAATGTACTACTACTACGCTCACTACAGTCGTTAGCTTGCCTAATGTAAAACTAATGTAAAACGATGTGATACGCCTATTTGCATATACTAGCGCTAACTTATAGATGTATAACCTGTGTATATTCACGATTCTATTTATACGTCCTATTTCTAGATATTGCAGCAACACACATAAACGCTCGTCGAATGCAAGACAGCGACTTTGTTACGTAATCATTCTGCTCGATACTGGCAGGCGATTCCCGTCGTACGCATATTCGGCAACAATTACCGCCAACGATTTCGTACAGACACAAGCTAGTTTCGACTGAAACTCTGTGCAGCTAATGTACACTAGTAGTTAGTTGCAAAGCTGTTTGTTTGCCTGCTTGCTTGTAGCTCATCCAAGTGCCAAAGTTGACGCTTTAACTCTTGCTCAGTTCTTTCTGGGCTGGAGACTGAGACGCGAAACACACCTTCGCGTCTCAGCGTTGGATCGCGATAGTCAACACGCACGGCACGCTTGCTGAGCACGACGCTAACCGAACTTTATTTACTGTGTCTGTCACAACTCCGCGTATTCGTGGCTGTGCCGATTGGTTGCTGGTGTCTATATTCCATGTGGTCAGGGCATCCTGGCAGCGCTACTGGTGCTCATCAGCGACATCAGCAGTCTGATCGATCTCTTCGGCTTTGCAGCGTGGTTCTTCTACGGTCTCGCCACGCTGACACTCATCGTGTTCAGATTCACCCGACCTGACGTGCCCAGGCCGTACAAGGTAGAACAGCGCCAGCATCAGCAACAACAAGAACAACAACACCAACAACAGAACTGTGGCAGCAGCAACAGCAGCCGCAGCAGCAGCCCAAATTCGCAATAAATTACACGTACACATAAATAGTCTATACAGAGGTCGAGACACACGCAGAAGCTTGCACGGGGGCTAATCTATCGCAATATATAATAACTAAATGTTTCTAGTTACCTACCTAGTCAACCAGCAAAGAGGTCGTTATCGGTCGATGAGCATTCTGAAAATAACAGTCACAACTGCAGGAAAAACAATATCGAGCAATAACGAGAACAACGAGAACAAACTTAAAAACAATGCCAACAGCAACATTGTCAACAATCGCGGCGACAACAACAACAACCTGACAACCCAACAAAAACCGCTTTTTCGGTTGCAGGTGAACATTCTAATTCCTATCATCACATGCCTTGTGTCCTGCTACCTCGTGGCGGCCCCGATCATACAAAATCCGCAAATGGAATATTTCTACGCGGTCCTCTTCATGCTGTCAGGTCTCATCTTCTACGTGCCATTCGTGCACTTCGGTTGGAGACTGTCGCTTACCCGTAAGTCAACGATGCTATGATGTTATAAACTAAGCCGTGCAATAGTTATGAATTTGATTCGTGTGTCTATGCTAATATGTTTCTCCCGTCCCCCCTCCTCTCTCTCTCTCTCTCTCTCTCTCTCTCTCTCTATATATATATATATACGATCAATTGTTTTTATTCGACCAATATAATAACAGCATACAAAAGAACATTAAAACTATACGGGAGAAGGATAAAAAACGGCTCGTTGCATCGACCTTGCTCGTACATTTTAATTACCTCATGCACTGTACCGCTAAGACAGATTTGTACTTATCTTGAGTCGAGGCCCAGCAAATTGACAGGACGATATTACTTTGGGTTGGCCGTTGCTCTAACACATGATAGCTTCTTGCAGACTACGTCACGGTGTTCCTTCAGTGTTTGCTGCATGTCGTCCCTACGACACGGCCCGACGAGAAATAAACAGGCAGACAGAAGTCTGTCTCTCGGTATACGCAGTCGTCGACAATTACCGTCGATACGAACATCAGGAATTCAGGCGATCTTACGTGGAGATCTTACAGTTGTGAAGCAGCTACGTCTGGGCAGCCGTCGTGTGTGGCCTCGGGTGCAATTTCCCCAACTCAACTTGCCAACACCTCAGCACGACCAGAGGGACGCGCACACATACGATATATATATATATATATATATATATATCACATACATCATCGTCTTCATTGTACAAAGTTCTGATGTGACACACCAAGAGAAAAACAACCGCTCCATCCGCTGAGCATGAGAACAATATGACATACAAATATCAAGCACTAACAGTGTTACCAAACGGTAACCTACGATAACAACAGCAAGAAACATAACAGTAATCTTCTAGATGCAAACGAGACGAAGGTTATTTGTCGCGTGTTGCTGAACCATCCAGCATGACTGGCCTTAAAGCGACAGTGCACTCATCGGCACAGAAACAATCCAACTAGTATATAAGGAGTATATGTGGTGGAATGGCCATTGTTTCAAATGTTAGGAGACTTTAAAAAATATATATTTTTAAGCAAGACAAATAAATACGAGCGCTTTTAAACATCTGAATCTGTTTCATTCTTGCTTTAGATAGAAGAGGATGTTGATTAAACTTCATTACTTCTTGAGGCTATCTTGAAGAATCCAGGATAAAGATAACAAAACGACGGCATGAGTGCCACGACTGCAGCTGTAATTCTACTATCAACATAGTGTTTCTATGAGTAGTGCAAAGGCGGACTGACGAAATGTATGTCCAATATGGTTGGTATAGACGTACCGGTCATCACAGGCAATCCCGGCCTACAATCAAGGAGACCTAAAGACGTCGAACGTTCTTACCGCCTTCGCTGCATCCGCGACTTTGCGTCGCCGTTCCCCCAAGAAGTAGTTGAGTGGCTCTGTCAGAGGTAAATGCAAGGCGAAGCTCTCCACCATCGGTGTACAGTCCGAAAAATACGTACACGAAGCGGCTTCTTGCACTAGTTGAAAGGCAAAGCACTCGCTTCGAGTATAGTGTAAAGCCCTTCTCAGGCTAATTAAAGTTCGTTTGAGATCGAAAAACTAAATTGCCACACTCTGTCTAAACCATCCGCCAACTTTGCTAGAGTCATCGGCATAAACAAGCGTACAGCCATACCGACAGACAGTCGCCGTACATTTCCAAACTTTCGTTGAGAGCTGCCAGTGCCGAACTCACACTGTTATCGACGTGCGCCGCGACTGACGTTCCTCGTCGGATATGGTGAATCCGAACACCCAGGTATGGGAAAGAGTTTACAAGTCTAGTGGCCTCTCACAGCAACGCTTCACGTCCTCCGCAGCAAAACCTAATCTCAATAGGTTTTACGTGGCTTGATTCATGAGATGCGCCTCTTCCATAGCCGTAATGCGCGAGATGGCCCCAATGTCACGGCAAGTAACACGACGTCATTAGCATACATTATCAGCACGGCATGTTGAAGCTCTTGACGCACATAACGAACAAGATCAGCAAGAAGCAGCGCAAACGAAATGCCGCTCAATGTATCCCCCTAAGGAGTCTCAACAATGTGCGCTTATTCAAGCACGCCGCTCCTTTTCTCCACAGACAGCGTGCCAATGTTGAAGAAACTGGAAATAACTCGCCGAAAAGCTCCGCCTGGACTAATCTGTCTGAAGCAGTCGATCACATAAGGTTGCGCGGAGCCTTGTCAAAAGCATTGGCGCAGTTAATAAGATACACCGCATATACAGACGGCCTCCTGGACAAGACACCGTCTGCTTACCTCAGGTTCAAGAACGTGGATTGTGGAAGGTCGTCGCCAGGCTCTTCCTGAACCCGGACTGCTCTGGAGGCAGCATGTTCTGCTATATTTGCAATTAGACCCCATCGTAATAAGAATGGATAAATAAATTTGCAATCATTTCAATGATCAGATTACAGAAGGCCTCTTTCAGCGTCCGCTTCGATGCCAACATCCGGAAGAGATCAGAATCAGCTCATTTGTCGCCGTGTTTGCGCTTGAATAACAGAAAGAGCTTGGTAATATAACAAACTGTTTATAGTTTAATTAAATAAATTACAGAGTATTCCCATCCCCCGTCGCGCAATGTGTAATTTCATGTTTAGTCACAAAGAATATTGTTGTTGATAAAATCACAGTATTTATATGAGTGAATGGGCACTTTATTCACAATTAACATGGCTTTACTAGAGGTCGTTCAACTAAAACTCGGGTTTTAGATGCATGTCATGACTCGAGCCTTAGCACGAAGAAGAAAGAAAGCTCTGTACAATGTTTCTGATATCTCGTTATTTTTCAAACAACGTCTGGAACTTGGCATACAACGTGGAAACGCTGCCTCCGTTTGGGGCACACTTCTGCAGTGGTCTCGGCCTGGCCTCATCAAAACGGACACGAGCCCACTAGGCACATTGGCTTGGCACTGGCAATATATATATATATATATATATATATATATATATATATATATATATATATATATATATATATATATATATATATATATATATATATATATATATAGTAAGCGAAATAGCTTGGATATCTCTTAATTAAAATGTGTAGGTTTACAAATCAATCCAGATGACACAAAGACTATGATGCTATAAATGAAGTGACGGTGTACAAAGAATATGTAGTATCCTTCCATCATTAATTCAAGTTCCGTCATCAGGTAGTACGCATGCGTAGTTGGCGCCAAAATAGACCTTCTGTGCGCACGTCTGGACATCATCCTAAAGGAAAGACGTGTGAGAGCGAGATATGTGTTTGCCTTTTGGGAAGACAATTAAATACATGCGCAACTAGGACCTCTTCACGCAGAGAGTGTTGAGGGCTCGTGAAGAGCCCCCCATTTGCTGGAGAGGCCACGAATAAAGCGAGTGAACCAAACTTTGTATATTAGAAGAACTATGTCGAGATCGCATATTTGAGCGGCTTTCCAGTTCACTGCTTTATAGAGTTGATAACCGGACGCAAAAGCGACGCTTAGATCACGTGTGGCAGACTCTGACCTGTTCGCGTCAGCACTGATCGTAATCCCGCAGGTAAGCTCATATTCAGATATATTGCAACGAGCCATATGGTCAGTATGGCGATAATCCAATCACGCGGCCACCTAGCGCACCGCTGACTCGTGGCGCCACAACCCTAACATCGTCGCCGTCGTCGTCGTCGCAGACCTATGTACCTGAGCCGCAGCGGCGGCCACCGGAGACAACGAACACCGTGTTAATGCGTAGTTTGAACCGCTCAATCAGCAAAGACGACGAGGCGATGTCGAATGTTCGAGAAGATTCGATTCTATCGTTTAACGTTATTGCTATACCAACGCTACGGCGGCGTCCCCTTAAGTGAATAACTAAACCGAGAAGCTTGGCTTTTTGCTCGGCTCGCTGACCATTATTTGCTCACGCGCTAGACGTGCGATGTATGTTGTCACTCATCGGCCCGAGTCTCTCGCGTTGTAGTAACCATTCGGCTGAGTCCACACTCGCCAGTTAACTCAGCGTAACAAAACGATGTTACCATATTACGGCCGCATCGAACGATACGCGTAAAAAGCAAACAGTTAAAACAAAGTGTTTTTCACTGCCAGGTGAACTAAGCTAGGTATTGATAGCACGAATTGTGTGCATTTTGTTCGTTGGGGTTAGCCTACTCATATATTCGTTTTTTTTTTTATCGCTCTGGTTATGGCCTCATCTTCGACGATGTTTAATACAAAGCACAAGTGCTTGCAATAACATAAGGGCTTTATATACGAGAAGAACAACAAAATAGTGTAACCACGTTTGGTTCATTTATTGAGGGTAAGGTGTGATCTCCTAACTATGCCAATTGCGAGGGGTTACACTCATAATTCTTCAGCTATTCTCTGCGTGCATATATAATTGAAATAAGGAAGGTGTGGATAAAAAAATACTTATCCTAAGTCTAGCAATGTCGCAGTGATTACTTTGCCCGCATCAACTAATGTTTCAAGATGTCCTGCGTTGTTCGGCGGGCATTGATACCGCAGACGGCAGTGAAAGAAAACGAATCTGCGTGAATTAGATTATATGCGATCTATTTATATGTTACAGCCACCGGCAAGACAAACGTGTAAACGTATAGAAGCATCGATTACATAATTTGAAATCACAATTTGAAATACCGACCTTGCTAATATATTTGAATGCCACGGCCGGTCATGAGGTAATGGTAAGTAATGCCACAAAACTTAGTCCAAAGAAAAAGCTTGTCCAAAAACAAACAACGACGTGTTGTCATCTTTATTTATATTGCTTCGCATAATGCTACTTATATGAATTACAACGCAAAAGAATTCCACAATTTACGTATTTTCCACAAACGCGTAACAGGCTAGCGTCACACACCTGTAACAGCATACATCCACATGCACACAACCAAGCAATGGGAGTATGGAACAACATCGTTGTCGTATAAGAATAAATGTCAGTCAGCATTTCTATATTACGAAATTTATTCGTCTTCTGATCTTGCGCCAAAAGCAACAATAACGTCATCAACATTTATTTATTGCACCATATGCACGGTATATATATATATATATATATACATCATTGTAATAAAACACATGCTTATAGATACGTAATAAATTATCATCGAGCTAACTGCGTAAGAGAAATAGCTTTCTGAGGTATCGATCAGCCTATCACAGCTAGAAAAACTAGGTAAGGTAAAGCCTACGTTTTTCTAGCCATTCGGTTGCCACGAAATGCGAAAAACCTTCTAATTTACCTTATGACTTTTACTTTTTTTGTAGAAGATCTAGTAACTAGGTTCCGTCTCTCAGAAACCGCTGCTTTTTTTCGGTTTAGAGAAAAGCAACAATAGCAAAGAGATGTTTTTGTTGGGTTGGTGGGAAAAATATACAAAATGAGACACTAAAGCAATAATGGTTCTTTTCGTTATGTGTGCGCGTAGCGATAGTGCTTCCTGGTCTGCTAGTGAAATTGACTGCTAGTGAATTAGCAGTAAATTTTAGATTTTTAGGCGTTTAAATTAGGCGTATATATATTGAGCCCCATTAATTACGAGAAAGATGCAAACAAACATGTTATAATTCTGCATTATGTATCTTTAATGAATTACATGCATAAACAAAAATCTTTGTGATATATTAACTCAACAGTATACGTTGCAACCGACACCACACAATGAGCCGCATATCACGTACAGCTCATAGTTCATACACGATAGGCCCTTGGGCATTAAAACTACTTTTACAAATGTTACTATCTCTCATTGCTAGTAGTGTTTAACTAAAGTTCTAAACCAAGCGGTACACGAAACTGACTCAGAAGGCGACTGGACAGCCGTAGAGGAAGGTTCTAAATCCGTCTAAAATGTTAAGATCCTTCAGAGGAACCAGAGCTCTGTAGGGATGCCCATGATATGCTCGAGGCGACAGCAGGCGAACGGGGCACGGGCCCCTTGCTGCTGTTCAAGCCGAATAGAAGGTCTCAAAACGGAAGAGCGACCGGATATCCGATGCGGACACAGATATCGCAATGGGGCGCAATGGAGTTCCGAACAGCGCTTGGAAGTTAGGCTCGAGTGGCAGGTTCCTATGGCTGCTATTTTTCGCCCGATATGGTGAATTGGACCAGGACCTGGGTGAATTTAAAGGGTTTCCAGAAACCGCCGAGAGCGTAAGCGGCTAGCTGGCAAGGGTGTAGTTATAACCGAAAACCTCAAACTTTTGTTTTTGAATTTATAATTTCAAACGTAAACGTCAATAAGAGATGGATCATGTATAAATATATAGTATACATGTAACAAAGCCATGTCTTTTGTGCAAATAATGGCAAGAAATCCAAACTTTGAACTGTGAGGTCCGGAAGTGCAACACAGTTCGCTGAATATTCAATGAAAATACTACGTCCTTTTAGTTAGATGATCTCGTAGCCACAGAAAGGCGGATTCCGCCAGTATATTGCGGACGCATCGAACGATACGCGTGAATAGCATACAGTTTTAACAACTTGTTTTGCTCTGCCGGGTGAATTTAAACGCCCATGGGTACAAATTGGTGGTCTATAATGGTCTAAAAACAACCTCCTTAAAAAAAATTCTAAATATTGATTCGGCTGGGTTAGCGCACTCATCTATTGGATTCGTCCTCGATGACGTCTAGCAGCTTTAAGTTCAAAATGGGTGTGGCGACGGGATAATTTCGATAATTGATCAATGTCATACGGTCATCCACAAAAGTGTCTTGCAACAAGAAGAGAGTTTTTTTTGTACGAGAACAAGAAACTAGTGTAGCCACGTTTGCTAAAGACTCCCTTGAGGGTAAGATGTAAACTTTAAAAAATCTTCTAAGTAGGTCAACTGCAAAGATTTACACATGTAATTCTTTAAGCTTTAATCTGCCTGTATATAAAATTGAAAGAAATGTGGACAGAAAGCTATGCGGCAGCGAAATAAAACGAATCAGCGCAAAACAACCCGTGTCCGAGCAAATTTAATGTCACAGCCAAATGCGCAAAGCATTTACCGTCCGTGCTTAAACTCTTTTACTTTATGTACGTCCGGCCATCAGAAGGACGAACACGTACAGATCTAGAAGCATCGACAACTGAAAGTAAAATCGCAACATGAAAATAATTTGACCGCCTTGCTAATTTACCTAAATAGCACAATAGGGGATGAGGCTACTAATGGTAACGCCACGAAACAAAGTCTAAAGGAAAGGCTAGTCCAGAAGAAAACAAGACGTTTTTGTCATATCAGCTTATATTGTTTAACATTGTCCTTTCTACAAGCGCATAACACGGTAGCGTCAGATGTTTGCATACATCCATACGTACACAGCCAAGCAACGGGTGTATAGAGTAACATCGTTGTCGCGTGAGAATAAATGTCAGTCATACGCTTCATAGGT
Organism: Dermanyssus gallinae; assembly: GCA_003439945.1. Lineage (NCBI taxonomy): Eukaryota > Metazoa > Arthropoda > Arachnida > Mesostigmata > Dermanyssidae > Dermanyssus > Dermanyssus gallinae. The sequence continues at coordinate 174,711 of QVRM01003829.1, read as the reverse complement.
TTTATTTCATATTCACATCATTTACGGTTTCTGAAGCTATTAAAGTAACTACGACAAATCAAATTGCCTTAATAATAATAAATAAATAATAATAATAATAACTCGTTGACAACCTTAAAGCGTAGTTCGCACTATTGTTTTAATGTGTAATCCATGTATCCGGTCTTCGGTATATATATATATATATATATATATATATATATATATATATATATATATAAATATATATATATACAAATTTTGATGATTTATTAATAATTTACAATACGTTTGCACACTCGGCAGTGCTCGCCTTAACAAAATGGTGGTAAAAAGATGTCACGTGAGGATCGGCTGTCCGTGTCCTTGATTGATGGTAGCCCCCGCTCTTATGGACTCGGTGCGAGCGGTATATCCTTAAGGTCCTTTGCAACGTTAAGACGATACGATCCATAAAATTGCTCTTCGTGACGCCGAGCCCCAAGAGCGTACTCGCAGATTCGGAGTCTCATACACCACTTATAGAGACAGTGATGGATCCGAATCTGCGAGGTTTTTGCGGGTCGGGGAGCGCCGCTCTTAGAGACTCGACGTCATATTTGGTGATCTTGTCCTGCCGCGCTTTTTCCAGGTCTCTATTCGGGCCGCAAACCTCGGCATCTAAAACCCAGACCTCTGTAGGTTATTACAAGGTCGGGCTTTAGACTCGGTGCGCCTGGTCGACGGAATACTCGCTCACGAACCACCTCATGACCCCTCTCGCGGAGAAGACGCGCCACGCGATCACAGACGTCGTCATGTCTCTTTATTGTATTCTTGTGTGTTGAATCGCACATCTGAGCGACATGAGCCAACGTTTCAGGCGCATGACACCCGTGCCTACAACGTGTGTTGTGGCTCGGGCGTCCCCTGGCCAATCTGGCACGGGTTGATAGTGCGTTGGTCCTGAGCTTTAGTAGGTTGAAATACTCCTTATCAGATAGGTAGGGCATACCCCTAATCCAGTAAAGTACAAAGGGCGTTTCGTGTGCTTTTTTAGAATGTGCCCCATCAAACGTGTTGTGTAGTTGTTGATACCAGTAATCGGTCTCTTGTGTTGCGGTCTCAATGGAGGTTTCCAAGCGCTCGCAAAGAAGTCTTGTTTTCGCATGGTCTTTTTTAAAGTGCTCGGTGGCTAGCATCCATTGAACCCCAGGGTGTTTGGAGTGTTCTAGTGCTGTTAGACGGGAGAGGCGGAGTCTGGGGATAAGTGTTTGGAGAACGGGAATGTCCAGACTGCCGTGTGCGAGTAGAGGTAGGCGTTCGGCACCGAGTTTTCGAGCTTAAGCGATTTCGACATAACAACCTTGCTGATCTCTCTGTCTAGGTCGCTAAGGAGTGCATGATATGGTCTGGGACCGGATACCAGTTTTTATAGGATGAGAGGAATGAGAAAGTCTTAAAAATATGAGTCTTTGGTGGGGTTTAAGGGGAGCTATCGTGAGTCTATTGAGTAAATTAAGGAGTATATCCTTCGTGGAGTCAAGCCAATGCTGTCAAAGTCGACTACCAGATATCTCCATCGATCGCTCATACCTTTAGCTGGCAATTGCCGCTCTCCAACGTTATTAATAAAACCTTTACCCTCCTTCCTATTAAATAGGTGGGATATAGTAAAGCTTTTATTAGATACATTTTAAGGCCTCAGGATTTCAAAAAGGGGTCCGCAATATTAAGGAGCCGTTGGAGAGTAGATTTCGTGGAGGCTAGTAGGATGAGATCATCCGCAAAGGCTAAGCCCATAAAGCGGAAGCCATTAGTAAGTTAGTACCCGATCTTAGTTTTGTCTAATTTTGAATGTCGTCGAGAACTAGATTAAATAAAAGAGATATCGATTGAGGCGAGTTTGAGCTCAGGTACCGCAGACTTGGCATCGTTAAGGATGCCATCCAGAACCGCAAGATTCTCGAAGGTACCATTATAGGGGAGAAACGCTCGCTGGATTGGGAGAAGCTTAACAGAGTTCTGGAGGCGTCTAGAGATCATTTTGTTAAGCGTTCGTTGTAAGTATGAGCGAATAGATAGGAGTCGCAGATTGCTTCGGGATGTGGCATTGTTCATTTTAGGGATGAACGCTAAGCGAGAAGTTTCATGGGCTGTGGCAATATCGCTAATTAATAGTATGTTAAGAAGACAACAGACTACTTCTAACGAAACTTTACGGGGGGACGAAAGACAAATCCCGTCTAAGCCTAGTGCTTTAGAAGGTCCGCGTAGAGCTACGTGGGTTTCCTTTAGGGAGATAGGGAGAGAAACCTCGAAGAAATCAGAGTTGGGAGTGCATACGGGGCAAGGAAGTGGTTCAGGGGGTGGTTGTGTCATCGTGTTGGCCCAGTGTTCTACAACTTCGGTGGCCTGCATGTTGTGTATGGTGTGTTTGCCGTCCAGCACCTCATGAGCGCATTTGGATCGGTTTTGGCTAAAAAGTTTTTGAGTGGTTGCGTAGTCTTGACGTCGATGTTACCTTTTAGATACTCGAGCTTCAGTGGAAGGTGATTCTCTAAAGGCACGACGTCGGACAGTGTGTGTAAAATGTTTGTTCAGAAAGTCGTTTAAGGTGATAGCGTGGTCCTCGCCTGAGCAAATTGTATTTGACAGATGAGTAAAATCTGTTGAAATTATGTTGCGTTTGGGAAATGTGTTTGTGAGGGCTTGTATTTTGGATATAATAATATATTTTTGGGAGGGATTATAGGGGCCATCTATATTATTATTATGGTTTATTAACACCCAGAGTTGGGTAAATTTTAAGTAAGTACATCAGTCTGAATCAGTGTTTTTTCTGCGTCACCGGATCTTCCCTCATCTTGCGAGTTCAGCTATTGATTGCACTGCTGGACATGCTGCGGCGTGGTATCTGTCACAATGACCTAAGCATCTCGCGCACCTACAACACTCCTGAGGATTGTGGAATTCTTGTGTGCTGCATAACACGTGATGGGACCCGTGGGCTGCAAATGCCGTAGTTAGATGCCTATTCTTATACCCGGCTGCTCGCCAGGTTGTATTCCTCATCGCTATCGTCGTGTATATTCCTATGTCTATATCATTTAATTTTTCCCCCCACTTCATAGTGTAGGCCACGAAGGCCGTCGTCTTAGGTAAACCGCGTTTTACTTGTAATTCCTGTGTCATTAGAGCCCCCCCTTCGAATATATAAACTATTCTATTCCTACAAGAGTTAGCTAACCCCAAAACCCGCTTCATGAAGAAAAATCGAACTCTATCTAGTAACTGTAGATCTGCCTCTCCTAATTTCTCCCATATAAGTGATACACCAAATGTTGCTATTGGTTCAATTTTAATCTTGAAAAGGGCGGACGCGGTGTGTATTGACAACATTTGCGGGTTTTTAATTGCTGCTGCCGCTCTAATGGCTTTTCCTACTTTGCTTTCAATATGTTTTCGAAAACTGCTACCATTTGACGTTATAGTGTCCCCTAAATAGGTAAATTTATTTACAAAATTTACTGTATTACCCCTGGCTCGAAAAACATCGTCTTTCGCCAATCGACCTCCTCTTCGAAATTTAACTGCTACTGTCTTCTGCCAGTTAATACTAAGTTCCATCTCGTCCATATATTCGATTAGCCGTTCTAGTCCCTGCTTAACCCTAAATAAACTCCTGCCATAGATCGCAATGTCATCTGCATACACAAATGTATTTGCCCACTCTCGGGTTCACCCCTGCCTCACCCGGTTAGGTAGCCCTCCCAATAGTACCGAAAAAAGCAACGGGCTGAGTCCGTCTCCTTGGGCCACGCCTGTAGTTTGCTTTACTCTTTCCACAATCCCTATACCGTTGTCGATGTATACTGTAGTCCCCCCAAGAATGGTACTTAAAAGTTTAAGTAAGCGATACGGAACTCCCTCCAAGGCTAACTTTTCTATAATCCTACTTCGTGGCGCTAACTCAAAAACAGCTTTAAGATCTATAAATATTGCGTATAACGGTCTTCTAGGTTCTGACAGAGTTTCCCAAATTTCTGCCAGCAACTGGCGCAGGGCCGTATGGGTCGACTTCGACCTTCTAAACCCATGTTGTTCTTCTGGTATTGCGTTTTTGGTTTCGAGGTAATGCTCTAGTCTATCTGATATTATTCCCGAGAAAATTTTATAGGGGCAACTCTTGAGTGTTATGCCCCTCCAAGATTCCGGCTCAGTTTTTATGCCTTTTCCTTTTGGTATGACAATCAAGGTATCCTCCTTCCACGCTTTTGGTACTTCCCCGGATTTTAAGCACTCGTCAAATAAAGCTTTCCAGTATGGTGCGAGTGCCAGCGTTTGCTTTAAATGCTCGTTTCGTATCATATCGTTCCCGGCAGCTTTGCCTCTAGGCTCCCTTTCAATTGCCCTGACAACGTCTTCGATTGTGACTGGTCGAATTACCCATTCCCGTGCAAGTTCTGTTTCCTCGTCCCAAGGCCCGTTGAATAATGTTATTTCCTTTGGGGTAGTATCGGCTTCCTGCAGCACACTAGCAAAGTGCTTAATTAATCGCCCAGTCACCACTGGGCACTGCCGTTTTCTTTTCTGTTTTAGCCACTTGTGTGGTTGTTTCTCTGCTTCTTGCAACAGCGCCCACCTCTGGCTTTTCCAATGTTTCTCTTCTTTGTATGCCTTTTGTGTCATTTTCTTTACCATACTTGCGAACGGCCTTAATACAGGAAACATCTTCACATATTCTCTAGTGCCGCGAAACTGGGGGTGCGAGGATGAGTGACAGTCATAGGTACACGTGTCAGGCGCCTCCTCGTGGCGACCGCTGGAAACGGGTGCTTCGGCATGCCGGCTAAGATCTGACACACCCGGGAGTATCTATGACTCTCTTACCGGCCTGGTCTGCTGGTGCGCGACTTCCGCGCGCTGCGGGGACCTTCACGAGTCACTATGTAAGCTAGTCAGACGGTACAAACTCCCAAAACTGACACTCCCGTGTTTTAACAACTAACCGGGGGGCAAGGCATACGATAGATTTGGGTGTCAACGAATTTATATTGTCATCCTGTCGTGGCCCATTCGAGGGCTGTTAAGGCTATTGCCAATACGGGGGGACCGTTCTGCACGAGGACCCCCGGGCCGGACGGTTAATGCCCCGAGTGACACTCGGTGGTACCGTTCGGGACGCCTGCTGCCTTGGCTTAATAGGCAAAATGAAGAGCGAGTCGCCACATGAAGCAGACCACCGGTCGAGAGGACCGTCTGGCATAGTTTTTGCTATGTAACCCTGCCCTGGAGTGGTCGAGCACCCTGTAATGGGGGGTATTGTATATTCTGGGGTGTAACGCGGAATCGCGAGGTGATTGAATCTGATCGGTACGGTGGAGTAGTGTGGCACCCCCACAGATACCCTCGATAGGGGGGAAGGGTGGGGGGTCTGTCGGCCTGTCTATTCGGGCGCGGCGGGCACTCCCGTGATTTGTCCGCGCGAAAATCGCGGGCGGCGGGAGTGTAAGTATTTCTCTCTTTTGATAGTCTGTTGGCATCTTTCGCTGCTCTACACCGATCGTTGAACCAGGGCCTTCCTTTTCGTTCTTGGCGAGGAACCAGTGCAGCTTTTATCAGTTTCGTCAATTTACGTTCCCCCACTCCCTCTAAGAAGATCTTTCTATCTAGTCTTGTCCCGGTCCCCGGCCTACGGCTATGCTCCCGGAGGTCCTTATGCGCATGAGAATTACGTTGGCTTCTAATCGCCCCAAGTGTGCGTGGGCTAAATCTAGTAGCTAAAATGTTGTTAATTTCTCTAGGTATTTTGTTATTATTATCTAATGTAAAATCTGCTTCTAATGTTGCTAAAAGTTCACGGTCTTGTGGGTTTCATCTGGCCTTCTTAGAGGGGGGGCCTGAAATGTTCTCATTATATTCGTTCGGATGGGCATGACGACGGTGTAAAGTAAGACCTGATTTAGAAAAATTAAAGACTTCAAGCAAGTACCAGATGGACATCTATAATTTGGTTGGGAGACGCGTACTAGGGAGGTTTAAACTATTATTAGAAGCAGGAGTGTTATTTTGTGTGGAACTTAACATAAAATCATTAGTCTGTGATCGGTTAGGAGTTGGGGAAGTGGCACGAACTTCTCGTTGATTGTGAGTCAATCTAATGTGGCTCGCGAGGCCCGCGCCAGATTTGCATACTCGCCCGCAGGTCTGGCAGCTGAGTCTCCTGGCGGTGTTGCTGCCGTCACGTGATGGCATCGTTGTCTTGGTCCACAGCGGTGGTAGGATTTCTTTAGAAGTTTCGTAGGTGAACGATGGCGCGATTTTACGCAGATGCTGTTGTTAAAATCGCTAAAATGAGGCGGTCTTCAGACTATCATTATGAAAACCTCTACCCATGGAGCACTCTGTCATATCTCGTCACGTACTGTATTTATGCAAAATAATATGTACAATAGTAGTGTCGGCCTAAGATATATATTTGTGATAGTTAGATAGAAGACTGGCATCACATAGATTAATTGCTGTCTCTTCGATTCAGTGGAATTGAAGCATCTATCATAAATATATAGTTGGTATGTAGGTAGTCAATTAAATTATATAGTGGTTTAAAAACACGACATAGCTGCCAAATGTATCGTTGCTTATTATGTTATCTACGCTGAATTCGATTTTAAAGCTCGGAACAGAGCATATCGATACACCACCATATATATGCACTGTCTGGGTTTTGTAGCCAGAGCATAAAAAAAAAAAAAATATATATATATATATATATATATATATGAGTTTTACTTACCATACCTTGTAAAATTTCTTTTGAATCAGATGCGCTCGCTGTGTAGTATGCCATACAGCGTGCTCCTGACTTTGTATATAGTTTTATATTATTGCTATGGTATCATTATATGTATTTTAACAAACATCCTCGTCTGTCGTGCATTCATACTATTAATTGGATTATCACGATGTCTATATCACTACCTAATTACGCAATAGTTTGTTTTAGCGGGGCGTTTTCCCATGGTTCCTTACAATTTATGCCATTTCCCTAGCCTGGATTTGGTTTCATTTATCTCTTGCCATAATGGTTTATCACCGAAACCTAATACCTCGGCTAGGGACACTGTTCTCACTCCTCCTAGCTTGTCGTACTTCAGCACGATATGCTCGATGGATTCTTCTTCTATATCACACGCTCTACACCGAACGCTCTCAATTTCCGAGTATCTGGCCGCCAGTAGTCGGGTGTTGAGCATACCGGCCCTACAGTCAGCGAACAGCCCGGACGCTTGCGAGTTCGAATAAATAATATATTTTCGGCCGTATTCCTTTTTTGTTGCCTGTACAATTGTAAGAATGTCTTCCTCTGCATATCCACTCTCCATCTTTCTTCGGGTGTTTCGTCAATTGTCTTATTCATATCTTTGGTTATCTGTTTAACTGTTATCACGCCGTGTTCTTCTAAATCCGTCGTATTGCACTTAAATTTGCGTTCAAGGAACTTTAACCGTCGATCCCATTTGCTTGTAGTTTTTTCGCTCAGTTTTGCTGTGAGCAGTTCGGCCATTCAGTTTTGTTTTTCCTCACTTGCGGCTATGTTTTTTAGACGGCTACATACGATATCTTTGCTTGTGCTTCCCTTGCCCAGAAGCTGGAGACTCCGGATTCCCCTTCGATGCTGCACATGTATACCTACATTGCATTGCATGTCGGCCAACTGCACGTTGTAATGTGTCCAGTTTGTTTACCATGCTCGCATCTAAACTCACAATAGCGTTAGCGTACGTCACTGTTGGCACAGACATGCTTTTCCAAAGCTTATTAGCCACCATGAATCTATTGGAACTCCACAAAGTTTTCTTTCTCACAATCTTTTGTCCATTTTCAGCTCGTTCTCTTCTTACTGCATGCTCAACTTTAAAAACATCTGAACTCTTTTCTATTATAACCCCCAAGTATTTGTATGCGTTTTTATATTCTATTTTTCCCTGTATCTGTAGCGGCATCTCTCTGATATCCCCGAAAAATAATACATTTGCACATTTCATTTCGTTGAATTCCTGTCCAATATTTTTCGCTGTTTCTCCGCATATTGTTAACATCTTTTGCATTTAGTCACCTCTAGCGTATACCATTTTAAAACCAAGATTCGATTCATACACCTGTCGTGCCACCTCCTCAATGTACAGTAAAAACAGTGACACAGAGCAAGCACATCCTTGTCGAAGTCCTGTCCTTAATCTGTAGAAATCAGAAGACTTCGACCCGATTATTGTAAAGATGTAGCCCCTGTCATATATGTCTTTAAATACACTGATCCAGTCCTGTCCTAATCCACCTTCTATCATCTTGTTCCAAAGAGTGTTTCTATCGACCGTATCGTAGGCCCGTCGGGTATCTAGAAATGTTGCAAATAAGTAAGATCTGGCCCAATAGATACTTTCTGTTAGTACGACAAGATTATCCTTTATTCTCCCTTCTGTTCTAAAACCACTCTGTCATGGTCCTATTAGTTTCATCTCTTTCAGCTCGTCCTGTAGCCTGTGTCTAAGAATGGCAGCAAATATCCTGTACACAACGCTTGTTACAGTTATTGGTCTGCGATTGGACAGTTTCGTGATTACCGCACCTGGCTTTGGCATAAAGGCGACTCTTCATGCTAACCATTCTTAAGGGATCTCTTCTCCAGCAAGAATCTTGCTGAATTCACCCGCCAGGTATTCGTACATTGGCATGCCAAAATTCTTAATCAACTTTAGCGATACTCCATCATCTCGACACAAAGTTTTTATATTCACACACCCTTTAGCAGGGGGGCTTTATTACAACCACAGATAAGTGCTCCATTACAAGAAAACAACCCTGCCAAAGCCGGCGGCTTACGAGGAAGGTTGAGTATGGTTATACCTATTGGCAATATTGAAGAACTTCGCCGCTCTCTCAGGCTGCTTACATATCCAAGTAAACGTGGATTGGTCAATTGTTTCTAACAAGGATGCAATATCTTTACATTTTACGTCATTCTCATTAATATTGCAGCGAGACGCAACACGCCTGACAAATTTCTTGTGAAGTTTAGTAAGCGTGTTATTGCCACGGAAATAGCCTAGATTCCATACCGGCGAGGCATACAGTAGGACCGGCAGAACATTTTGTTTATACAACCTTATGTACAGGGAGGGTTTTTTAACACAATACAACGAAATATCCAGTTCAGCCTCCGTGTGGCCAGGGCTGCCATTTCTAAAACGTGGGGAGTATAGCTAAGAGTACAGTTTGTCAATATGCCTAAATCTTTAATAGACGTCTTAGCCATTAGCACCTCCGAGCCCAACGTGTATGCGTGTACAGGGTTATTGTGGCCAAAGTGTAAAACGGCACACTTATTTACAGGCAACTCAAGATCAAGCCTCTTACACCACTCTATGAAGGCATCAAGTGTATTTTAAAGAGGTCTGGCATTCCTATCATTATCTACAGCTATATACATTTTTACATCGTCAGCATATATTTTTGTTTGCACTGGCTGGGGCACTATATATTTCAAGGAGTCAGTATACAGTATGTACATTAGTGGACCTAGTATAGTGCCCTGAGGGCAACCCGACGTCACTTCAGCAACGGAGGATAGGCAATCATTTACCCTGACTCTGAAAGTCAAAGTAGACGCAGTCAAATGGTCTTCCCTCATTAACCATAAGAGACCAGTCATTCTGTGTCTCAAGCAGCTGCAGGACCGTAGAGTGGGCGGGACGGTACGCAAATTGTTCCGTGGAGATCAGACCCTGTGCATTAGCATTGCTGTAGATCGCTTCAGTGATGATTTTCTCGAACAATTTACAGGGCACTGACGTGAGCGAGACCGGCCTTATGTTGTTAGGATCGCTTTTGTCCCCACGTTTATGTGCAGGGCAGACAAGAGCGCAACAAAAAAGACTCGGTACAGATCCCTCCTCGAGGGATCGATGAAATATGATTGCTAGTGGAAACATACCTCATAACCGCACTTTTTATATGCAAACGCAGGGATTCCCTCAGGGTAGCACTGCGTTTGTTGGCTAGCCCGTGAAGATGCTTAGCAAGGTTTTCAAGCGATGAGTCAGCGTCATTTACAACAATCAAATTGTCAAGCGTTGGCACAGGGAGAGCGGAGTGGGAGTTCCGCTTTTCCAATTCATCGTGTGAAAGGTAGGTTGCAGCAACCTTAAGAATTTCAGCTTTTTCAAAATTGTCTGTTGCGTAGGAGCCATCGGGTCGCTTGATAGTGGCTAGGCTATCCTTAGTTCTCATACGCTTCTGCACGTACTTGTGGATGGCGCTAGGAGTTGTCGACTGAGCAACACAACACTCTTTCATGATCCGTTCCCTATGAAGCATCCGTTTTAGCTTGTTTTGTAGAGCAGCACCGTTCTCCAGAGTTGCGCTATTCAGTAGGCGGGTTACCCGCTGAATGTCACTGTTTAACTTTCCAGCGGAATCAATTATCTTGACCGGTACAAAAATCTCAAGGAGGAAGAACATGTAATTCACAAATTTGTTGTACATTTCATCCACGTTGGAGCATGACACAAAAAAGGAGTTCCAGTCGGTTGTCATCAGATTAAAAATCATCCCTTCATAGTCGCCTTTGTCATAGTCCCAAGTTTTGTCGTCTTTTGATTTAATAACCTGTTTGATTTCCTTTTTACTTGTCCTCCAGCCAATATCCGCTCTTCCTACACGTGTTTGTTGATTTTGTAGTTCATATATTTCAGCGTCAAACATAGTATTTAGTGTCTCATTTATCTCTTGTTGTGTGTATTATTTTCTTCTCCTCTTTCGTTATCTCCAGCTATTTCATCCTGCTGTTTTAAGTATTCCCAAAAACGTATCTACCTCTTCCCTGTACTATTGTTTGTTATGTTTTTTAAATCTTTAAGTTTGTCTAGACTTATAGCGTTGGCTATATTCTCGCTCAGTTTCATTTCTATGTATTCCTCCCACAGCTTATCTGCTTGCTCTATGTCGTTTTGGCGTACCGCCTTTCGATGTTGTCTGAACAGGTGTCTTATTTGTTGCAAACCTCTCTATTTAAACCTTCATTCCACCAGGAGTTGATCGTGTGACTTGGTGCTAAACTGACAATTAAGTTATCTAGGATTTGCTTTGCCATTCTAATACCTTTTTCATACGGTAGTCCTACCCCAGTTTCCCTCCACTGTTCTAGCCCTTTTGCAAACCTTCTTTTGTCTATTATTTTTGTAGTTTTGTTCCGCTTTCTCTTTAATTTCGACTTCTGTTTTGGCTCTGTATAGGTGAACGTTCTCTCGCATTTCACACTTAAGTTCATATTCTCTAAGCTTGCTTGGCTAAACAGGTTTTCAAAATTCCTACCGGCCTCATCGGTATTTTAATCAAAGTAAAACAGATGCGCATTGAATTCCCCTATAGTTATGGTATTTATGTTGTCTTTAACAAGCTTCTTAATTGTTTCATAGAATATCTTGTTTTTGCTTTTTGTATCCAACTAGAATTCTTAAACAGCCTGGCCGTTTCCCTATTTCCACTGCTATTAGGTCGCTTCCTTCACTTGCCTCAACACCTCTACATGATGACTTTTTCCTATCAGTACTCCAACTCCTCCGAATCTGTTCTGTGACATTTTTCTGTTTACACCAATCCACCTTACATCTTTATGTAACGGTGGAGTTTTTACTTGAACCAAGTGTATCTCAGTCACAGCTAACACATTCAGACTAATCTCGTTTATTATTCTTTATAGCATCTCCTATTTTTCTTGTTTTCGTCGTCCTCGTATATTAAAATATCAATTTTTTAGATTTTGTCTGCCGTTCAACCTTGTTCCTCTTCCTCTTCCCCCTCGACGCGTCTTTTTATATTGCTGTGGGTCGGGTTTGAGCCCTCTAACCCCACTTCCCGTGGCCCTAGCAGTCTCTGTTCGCCCATCTCCCTCTCCTACCATTGCTCCCGTACGGTCTTCGGTATTTAACCACATGCCATTGTTGTAACTGTGCTTCCCTGTCTCCCTCTGTTGCCCTCTTGTTGTTATATCGGTAGATCCCCTGCCCCCCTTCCCCCCTTCGGTGCACTTCCGGTATCAATGTTGGCCTGTTGTATTCCTTATGGTATTTTTGTCGGTTGATTTCCTGCCAGCCTCCTCTGTTGTAGTTCCCTTGCTCCGCTGCCATGTGTGTTGCTCCGTCGTGGTCTTTCCGGATGCCGTGAAAAACTTGTTCCTTTGCTGGCGATTCCATTGATTAACTCCATCCGTAAAAGTTCTCGAATAAGTCCTGTTATACCTCTTCTCCACGTGATTGTTGGCGCTGTAACTCTCTCCAATAACGTCTGCTTGCCTCGTGCGCCAGGTTACCCCGATCGTCTTATACTTGTCGTCTTTCTGTGGTTGCGGCTCTTGTTGCTGTTGTGGCCATGCCGGACCTTGCTGGTGTTGTCTATTCCGTCTCACCCACATGAGGACGTAGCGTGGGGGCTCTCGTGGAGCGTTTGGTGGGCGCTGTTTAATCTGCATGCGCTTACGGAGCTCTTTGGCCACCTCAAGCGCCATGATCGCCCTCCAACCGCGCTCACATGGACGTCGTCCTTTGCTACAAACTGAGCAGCCACTCCAGTCTCGATTATTTCCACCAACGGACTGTCCGCCTGCCTGACAGTATCTCGGATAAGCTCGTTCAGTCTATAAGCGACTGCGCGTATCTTTGGTATGTTTAGTACTGTACTATATCAAAGTTAAGATTAGTGAAATATAATTAGGACCGCTATATTTCACTAAAACAACTTAATTTCATTTATTTCAAATGCACCCTGTTTGGGTATGTAAATACGAACATAATATATATAATAAACATGGTAAAATTGAATTATGATCATTCTCGCTGAAGCTTTGAAAGCGACACGGATTCCGTGCAATCAGGTAGGTGGTATAGGGGACATGGACCGCCACAACGACGGCATTTGCAGTTCTCCTTGGGTTCATGAAACCCAGCAGACCGGCATAGTAGATAATAAAATCCGTGAACACTGTAGCGAGTAGTGAGGTGACGACATGGCCGGAGAGATTCCTTCCAGGTCTGGATAGTCATAGCTGGTGATGGATAAAACTCTCTGGGAATAGGAGTGGGACACTTTTTGAGAATACTCATGTCGGAACGTTTCTAGGGCGACTGTCTGCGGCAAATTAAAGCGGTCTACGAGTTCATAAATAAATGATATTGAGCCCGCGAACATGTATACTAATCTGTTGCGCGAATTTGACGAAAGGCCAAGTACTCGCTTTAAGAAAGCTGGCTTTACCCTATCCAACTGCCATAACTGCGAAGTGCTAAGATGTTTCCATGTCATTTGAATACCGTAAGCAGCTACGGATGCCACTTTGAGCGTGAATAAAATCATGGCCGTCTGAACGGACAACTGTGTTGGGTTTCTGATACCCGCTGCCGCGATAGGCGCTTTTTTACAACGCTCAGTTACAGGTTGTGAAAAAGTTGTACCACGAGATGAGAAAATTACCCCAAGATAGCAAAAGGTTGCTATCTTGGGGTAATTTTATTACCCCAAGATAACAACCTTATTATCTTAGGGTAATAAAAACTGCAACTAGTTTTACAGTTTTCAACTGTAAAACTAGTTGCAGCATGAACAAACTGCACTTTTTCACCGTGAAATCGCAGTTTATCTGCGCGGGCTCGTTGCCCGCCACGCCGAAACTTAACAGCCTTGGTTTGTGATACGTTTACTATCAGGCCATTCTGCGAGAAATATTCATCAAGTGTGCAAAGAGCAGCCTGCAGGTCCGTACGAATTCTGCTGAATAGTACCAGATCATCTGCGTAGAGCAGGGTCATGACCGTTGAGTGACGCTCTTTCATGATGCGTGGCAGATCACTGAGTAACGTTATGAATAGCAATGGGCTGAGAGTGTCGCCTTGCGGATACCCAGTCGTCTGATCAAACGTGCTATGCTCGCACACACCATCATCGAGGTTATTTGGTTAGCCCTCAGAAGTGCGCAGAGTAGAGTGAGCATTCGTGGTGCCTGTCCCAACTTCTTTAATACAATATCGCGGGGTGCGATGTCGAAGGCAGATTTTAAATCAATAAAAAACCGCGAACAAATGGAGTTTTTCCGGTTTAATGAGATTGTGATTTGCTCAAGAAGTACTTTGCAGGCTGAGATAGTGGAATGCCCGGTCCTGAAGCCATGCTGCTCATCTGGAAGAAACCCCAGTGCTGTCAGAAAATCGGTGAGACGTCTTGTCAGTATGCTTGAGAGTAGTTTGTAGACACAGCTTCTTTTGGATGTCGGCCGCCACGCGGCAGGGTCCAAAAGATCTGATTTTCCTTTTGAATTTACTTTAAGAAGGCACTCATGCCACTTGGCTGGCAGAGCGCCCTCAAAGAGACATCTGTTAAAAAGGGACTGCCATATAGGCACGAGGAGATGTCCCTGCCGAAGGTGTTCATTCCTTACAAGATCTGGCCCGAATGCCTTGTTATTTTGTATACGAGCGAGGGCAACATTGACTTCGTTCAGACTAAACGGTTCATAAAGAGCCTTAGCGAAAAATCTCTCGGGAGCTTCGAGCTCGTATGCAATAGGTATCTCGAGAGGCACAGTATCCGCGTGGGTGAAAGCTGCTTGAAAGTGGCCCAAGAGTTTTTCAGATGGGATTGAACAGCTCGTAGTGAGGCTGACGAAGTTGTGAGGCTGACGTGTGATGAGGTGGGGTTCTTGTTGTGCTTTTAGTATGAGGAGGCGTTCTTGTTGGTCGGCAAATTACCGTCTCTTAAAGTCTTGAAGCTTTCGATAATGCTGTCGTGTGATTGAGTAAATAGCCGCCGCAGCTGGGTCATAAGACGATTGGTGGAGGGCTCTAAGTAGAATTTGTCTCAACGCAAAGCAAACACTGTCGTACCAGTGTGGAGAGCGCCGCATATTTGGTAGTGCTTTAGAAGCTGAGTTTATAGGGACGCTGGTGACCTTAGCTATTGCCTCATCAAGGGGGCCGTGCTGTAGCCTGCCAGGGTTAATACGAGAAGGCAGCGAAATAACCATGTTGTTATCAAGGCGCTTCCCTACGCCGGTGCGTCGTTTATTAGAACTAATCGATCTAATAGAGAGCTTGAAAACCACGGGGATATGTTTATTAATCCCCGTCAGTAAGACATGAAAAGCCGGCCCTTCATATGTCACACAATCTGGTGGGGCTGAAGTTGCAAAGATGTCGATTGTTGAGCATCCCGTTCTTCCCATAGAGCCAACCCGTTGCAGGTTGGCATCGGCATAATAAGTGGGGGTGCCCCTATCGGTACACACCCACAAACCGTATGCATCGAGTGACTCTAACAGAGCAGTAGTCAGTTCGCTCGGGGGTCTTGCTCCACCCGACAATTGAGATCCCCAGCTAGCAGTATTGTCTGTCCAACGCCAACGAAGCTCATAGCAATGCTAATCTTCTCCAGTAATTGGTCTGTACTGTCACCGCTTCCCGAGTTAGCACTGCTGTACATGGCAATAAACAAAAGTGTGGATGACGGAAGGTCTACAACATTATTCTCTGAATAGAGCAGGTTCATGTTTCCAAGGCGTGGACCAGTGAGAACAAATACGCCACCTGTGGGACGACCGCGAGCGACTCGTTGAGAGCAACAGTGAAAACTATAATACCCGGGGACATCGAAACGTTGAACGGAAAACGTTTCTGTCAGGACAACGACGTCGAATCCTGATAGTTGGTTAGATGATCCAGACTCTCTCATGCTTCGAAATCCTTCGCAGTTAAATTGGCATATTACTAGTTGTGGTTGCGTTTGTTTTGATTCCTTGCCTTTGGCGTCCGCCAGTTGTTGTGCTGTGAGCTGAACACTGTTTTGAGCTCTTTGAGGTCTTGCATCATTTTTATGACGTACTCTTGGAGATTGGGTTACGGAGGTGGTATAATCTGACATTGTTGCTCCACGGTGAAGCGACGATTTACTGGCCGTGCTGGTCGATTTCTCAGGGTTGTTGGCCAAGAAGCGGGTCTCCAAACCTTCTCCCTTGGCGGCTCTACGATGCTCGGGGTAACCCTGGCCACTTTTTCTTTTTTTGCAGGTTTCTGGTTTGGAAAATCCTTTTTTGAAACAACTTTATAGGTGGACTCATCTTACCTAAATCTAAGAACCGGTACACTTCCACTTAAAAACGCTAAAATACACACAATATAGGCTTTCGCAATGGTGAACGCACTGCTAACCTATCTAACACAGTGACGCGGCGAATTATAACGATTTTGCATCTTTTAAATGCAAAAATAAACTGGTTGACGGTGTTGGATCTCACAGTTCGGTCACACTGGTGGTCACGATGGTCTGTGACAAAACTCCCGTTAAAGAGCCAGATATAACTTGCGATCTAGGCAATTTAAGCGGAAGCTCGCACCAGTGCGACCGTCCGGCTCAACAGCTGAGTAGAGACTCTATATATATATATATATATATATATATACATGTTGTGTCTAGGCATATTCAGGTAAACACAGCTGTCGGCTCGACGCTACACTGTTGTGTCGAGGCATGTTTAGGACGTGCAGTGGAAAGAGTAGGCACGAGAAGGTACGAAAAGCGTACAGACGATTCGATAGAAACGTCTACTCGGATCCAATCGATTCTACCACATTCGAGAACAATCTGAGAGGCAATAAATACAGCTGACACAGAGAGTCAGCAAGCCACTCTACAGTTGACAGCAGGCAATCGTGTTTTCATTCCTTACGTACTCGGCTAGTCTAAGTTCAATAGACTAAGTCCTCAGGTTAGAGTGTGTACAGTTCACGTACATATTAGTGGCGACGAAGATGGGATGGTCGTAACTAGTGCATACGTACGTCAAGGTTCAACGTACATATTAGTGGCGACGAAGATGGGATGGTCGTAACTAGTGTGGCGGCGTGGTCTAGGGGATTAGTGCGCTAGTCAAGGTTGTCATCTACCGATCCCCGGTTCGATCCCTGTTGTTGATAGAATTTTCTTTGAGCAATCCTCATTGAGATTAGATGAATAACCATACCGCTGAGGGTCAGCGGCCATGCTGCCACAAGTACTGTTAGGGAAACCCTAGATATCTTAACATGTCCGGCTCTCGGTGCTTTGAAGATATACCTCAGGTTGAGTTCCAAGCCCGTAGGGGACGGAGGATAGTCTAGAATTAAAAACAACCTCCTTAAAAAATGTTTTAATTCTAACTAGTGCATACGTAGGTCAAAGTTCAACGTACATATTAGAAAACGGCGAGAAGAAGCTACAGACAACAGACAAGAAGGTCCTTGAGAAAGTTCGATTGCCAGAAAATATAACCCCGGAGTTTAAAGGGTTTCTTCAACGTCTCGAGAATCAGCATTCGAAAGCTACAGGAGATAGCCGTGCATACATATTCCTCGGCCGACAAATTCGCATATCCTAGCAGAAAAAGAAGCGACAAGTACCAGGGAAGCCAGCTGAGATGGTCTCTCGATTCAGCGTGGGGGAGTCTGTGGCAGTTCGAGACTACCGAAAAAGAAACAAGTGGTGTGTATCTCGTGTCGTAAATATACTCGGAAAAAGGCACATGCTAGTGCAGTCAACCGAACTCGGCACGGTAAAGAGACATTTCGATCAGGTCCGAACGACGGACGTAAAAAGGAAACAGGCTATACATTGCTCAAGCATTTCGACGGTACGCTCGACCATGGCGACGAACAGCCAAAACATTCAGAGGTTGCCAGCACGGGACCATCTTCTACTGCTAGGTTAAATACTTCTCCGGCGCCAGCATTGTCTATAAAAGAAGAAGCAGAATTCTCTACCGAGCCAGCTACATCAGCGGATCCGATTACGTCGACGCCGTTACAAGAGCCTAGAGTTCTACGACCAAAAACAAGGATAGATTATCGAAAGATGGCCGGGCGAAGCCGTCGTCATACATAGATCTAACTATTACTACATACATACAATATTACATATTTCATAGTTAGCGTGGGGGACTGTTGTGTCTAGGCATATTCAGGTGACACGGCTGTCGGCTCGGCGCCACGTGCTGGCGGACGTGCAGTGGAAAGAGTAAGCACGAGAAGGTACGAGAAGCGTACAGACGATTCGATAGAAACGTCTACTCGGACCGAATCGATTCTACCACATTCGAGAACAATCTGAGAGGCAATAAATACAGCTGACACAGAGAGTCAGCAAGCCACTCTACAGGTGACAGCAGGCGATCGTGTTTTCATTCCTTACGTACTCGGCTAGTTTAAGTTCAATAGACTAAGTCCCCAGGTTAGCGTGTGTACAGTTCACGTACATATTAATATATATAGAAAACATTGTGATGATTTGTTCATCATTTACAATACGTTTGCACACTCGGCAGTGCTCGCGCTTATATATATATATATATATATATATAATTACATAGGCAAGTTAAGAGTATTATTATTATTCACTGATTTAATTTAATAAGTAACTGTATACATGTATAAACAAGTATATGTATGTATATATATATATATATATATATATATATATATATATATATATATATATATATATAATATCGTAAAACAATATCAGAAACACTTATTTTATATGTTTTATAATATTATTCGTACTCATATTTGATAAATTCAAAAGATTGAACTTACCGTAACTAAGATATTAAAGGACTCAGCCTGGCATTATTGCACCTTTGTAGATTTGTTGCTTCTTCGATGCTCAAAGAAGAAGGCCACACAGGAGTGCAGACGTCGCAAGCAGGCAAAGACAGGCAGCTAACGCTAGCCAACTTATGATTACTCCGTGCTTAAGCAGGCAGAGAAGCCTGTCCCTGTCCGACGGTAAATTGGCCTAAAGAGTTTATATATATATATATATATATATGTATATGTATATGTATATGTATATGTATATATATATATATATATATGTATATATATATATATATATATATATATATATATATATATATATATGTATATATATATATAATTAGTTGGTTCAATAAGCTATATAGCTAACTCGAAAAAATAGGTAATCCTTGCATAACAACATTTATTACTCAGTTTTCCGCATAAATGTGTAGGATGGCAGCGTCCGTTGAGCTGCGCGGGCATAGACTGCGTTGGCTGGCGGCAATGGCAAAGCAAGCTAATGAAATAGAAGGTGCCGCCACCCCAGTATCGAAGACGTGGGAAGTCTAAATGCGCTGGAAATCTGTGACATAAAAGGATGCATGAGAGTAAATGAGTAAGTAGTCTTTGATGCGACGCAAGCAGAGGACATGTGTTGCTTGAGCGAGAGAATGGCGAACTCGTAGCGGTCGCCGGCCAGTCATGGGTGTGGTGGATACGACAACTGGCGCAGTCGAGAGGATCTGGAAGAAAGAAAAGACAGTGCAACAATGCCTACAGGTCTGCCATCCCCGCCTCCGGTTCTGCCATCCATGGACCGTCCAACAACACCGTGGACGGAATGGCACTAAGCATGGAGAAGAAGAAAGACGGCGAGGCGCCTACGTCAGAATGGTGAGGAAGCTAACGGAGAGGTTCAAGGACTTGGACGGCCGCGCTACACGAGGAGAGGTGCGTCACGGAAGCCCGATGGATTGCAGAAGCCGAAGCCAACGAGTAGGTAAACGAGGTGCGGGAAGGCCGCCGCAAAGAAGCGGACCAAGGCCGTCGGAAGGCCGAGAACACGGAGCGAATGGATGCCAGGTGCGCGGATAGAAAAACGGCAGCCGACACCAGGTTGTTCTCCGGCGACTGGGTCAGAATACGAAGACCAGCCGCCGCCGGTGCACCGCGCGAACATGAAGTCGACAGCGCACAGTTGCGAAAGACTGCGTCTACTGCGGGTGAGACGCGCACCGAGCCATATACGGGAGTTCGTGGGTGTAGTAGACACTACAAAATGTATGACTTATTTATTAAGATCTTCAAGGAACACACAATGTAAGGACATCACCGAGTCCCTTCAGCATAGGCCGAAAGTTCGCGACCGACCGGGGGTCTAGAAACACTTAACACCGCTGAACCGCCGACTGGAAGGAGGCAATGTGCGCTGCGACTGAAAGGGAAACTGCTTCGGGGGGCCTGGTCCCTCTGACTACCGGTAAGGATGTAAGTAAGCCCACAAATCTAAGCAGTTAACTGCCGTAAACCCGTAGCTCAGGCCTGTTGCGGAGAAGCATGAACATAGAAGATACAATTCCCGGTGAGAACCCAACTAGGAAAGACGATTAAAACCAACAACCGACGACCCACCGTCTAAATACTAACAGTAAATGGACTCTTAGACGAGTTGACCAAGTCGTAAGATAAAACAGAAAGGGGTCTCACGTTTACCCCCTATAGTTGAGGTAAGTAGTACCGTGGGTAAAGAACAAGGTGATAGATGGCAGAAGCCTTACCTCTAACCACCCTCAACAAGCAATCCCCCTAACAACGGTAACGGCGTTCTTAAGGACATGTAAAACTAGGACCGAGAGATCGAGCCAAGTATCTATGGAAGCTCTAGTAGCGTGAACCATTACTCCAGCATACCCCTGTGTGTAAGAAACACAACTGGTGAGCACCAACAGCTAGGTAATAACGTCTTGTAAGTCCCTAACTGCCAATTTTGCCGCGAGTTTACGTATTTTCGATGAACAAAGGGTGGACGTGGGTGGGTAGCGATATTTTACACTCTTCTTCAGTGCGAGTAATCTTACCTTGAGACGGGGACACCAATTTTGGCGTGAAGCTCTCTATTGCAGTAGGTCTATTATCTTTGCTAGGGTATTGCCAAATCCGTCGACTGGGCGGCCTAGACTCTGTGAGATACGTTACACAAATCACGATGGATTAGTTAAGCCAACGTGCCTATTGGGCGTGTTTTTTTTTGTTCTGGGAGGTTTCGGGAATGCATGATGCACATGCGCCACTAGCAGTCTGCGTGACTAGTGTGAGACTCGCAAACCCACTAAACCTGGATTCCTCCCCCCCCCCCCCCCCCCAGGCTCGGTATTACTTTGGCATTACATCGAATTGGGCGTGTATTGTGACTATTACGTGTCAGTTTCAATAAGGCCAGGCCAAGACCATTTAAAAAATGTGCCCCGAACGGAGGCAGCGTTTCCACGTTGTATATCAAGGTCCAGACGTTGTTTGACAAAGAACGACGACCTGCTATCACCGGATGACAGGTTTAACAAAGCGCCGACTTGGCGGATCCGCTGATTGGTTTGAACGCCACGAGCACCCAGGGTTTCAAACGAAGAGGGCAGAATTCGTGAGTATACCCGATTAAAAGTTATTTTCTCAACTTGCTAGTCCCCACAAGATAGACCGCGTAACCAGCTTTGGTGAAAGACGGTCTTGCAGGAAGTAAAACCTAATACAATCTAAGCCGTCACTGGAGCCCTTGGTTGATAATCCAACGGCATAGTAAACTTCTTCGACCGACGTAGAACTTTTTCTACGTAACGTGTGAAGAGAAGGAAACGACTAACCGAGGACCATTGCGCGGAAGGGGGTACTTTTCCATACCGAAGTTTATCTACCATAACGCCGTTTGACAAAAGGTGAGCTGCACCTGGCACGTCCCGGTCAGATAGCTTGGCCGACGCGGCCCGCATGGTCAATCAATTCCGCTCAACACCAAGGCCCACCTTACGCGAAATTTAAACAGAAAAGACAAATGTGTGAGCCCAGGTTCTTCCTGATGACCATGGCAAGAAACGTGCACCCTGCAATTTCAGTAACCTTAACACGACTGGAGCAAGGAGAAATCTTAAGCCAGACAGTTTCTGGAACATACCTCTAACAGGGCGTGAATCACTGGAGTCACTAGCGCTTCCTGACTAGATTGGGCAGGGTGCGTACAACATTCCGCCGGGTGGCATCCTCACTGACAGAAATGGCGCGCACCTTTAAAGCATTTGTCCACCGCTCTAGAGGGAATAAGTTGGCCCACGACACTCAAGCCGAGATTATTGACAGTTGCAGCCGAATGGGCTGTACGGGCCTGGTGGAGGGTTCTGGTCTCCATCAGGATCCGGTTCCTTTCTCTAGGATAGGGTGACTTGGGATCATGGGTCTCTCGCAGTTAACACAGACGTTCTTTAAATCTCCAGTCGAGACGAATCCCGCACATAGCTCCGTCACAATCTCTTCTTTCGTAAGCGAAGTGCAAACACCTTGACTTCTGATCTTAAACGAGGTCAGACCCAAGGGATAAGGGACGGCAACCAGATATCATTTACGTACGTGAGGTGTTAAAGCTTCTAAGCCACGTCGATGGCGGGGACATAAAAAAGGATGCTTTTTTGCCGCCTGAGATTCGACCCTCTAGCGACCATTCGACCAGCTAGCCGCCTGAGCGGTTTCACCGTCTAAATTAACGAAACGGGAGCTGTGTTATGACGTGGCTGTTAAGGTGAACTACATACACAAAAGGACCGATGAACTGAACGGTGTGTATGATTCACCGTTTGAACGTCGAAAAACATAAGTAACGCATATAAATAATTATATATGAATAGAAAAATAAAACTATATATTTATTCAAAATATAAGTATATTAATACATTTTCCAGCAGAATAGAACATATCCGAACTATTTCGACAGATGGCAAAATTTGGTTAGATGTGTGAACTCTCCATAGTAACATTCTTCACATTAAAAATACAAATCTGTAAATGAAAAAAAATAACATTCTTTAGGCACATTGGCCATGGGAGGCAATGCATACGATAAAGATTGCGTGACGAGTGTGTATTTTTATGTTCCCGTGGTTCAGTCGAGGACTGTTAAGGCTAATAGGATACGGGGTCGGTGCTTAAAAGGCATAATGAGATGAGAATACCCAAATATATTAGTATTTTATAATAACCGTTATTTCTTTACCTAATAAACTTACCCATAGTATTTCAATCAAATTGTTGAAATAGTTTACTTTTAAAATACGATAAAATTATTATTTAGTAAACTATAGTACATATTGGTTTTACCAAGATACTACCAACAACGTACATGGCGCTGACGTTAAACATATAGTATAAGGGAGATACATACATCTTCTGTCCAAAAGATGGGAAGAATCAGCCTCGGCACCCGCTCTGTTGGCAATGATACCAGCCTCAAGTTTACTTGCATTCGCCATCTCATGTCAACTGTCAAACCAGATCTCTGAAAAGACAACTGGCCAATTATTGGGTGTAAATGTTTTATATTAGACATGCTATAGATACCGTTGCTGCAGCCTTTGGTGGTTGTAAATCATAATGATCGGTGCGACATAACCTAAAGAGAGACACACCAAGTATATACATCGAATTTATCTATTCTAAAATATGTGTACTATGGATGGCCGATTCCGAGTAGAAATGTTACATTCGACTAAAATATGACAGACTGTGCTTAAAATCAAAACTTCTCTGTGGCCCATGCAGTTATATGTCTAGAGAATTAAACAGTTGGCACCGGCAGCTGCATAAATTTCGTGTTTTCTAGGTCTCACAAATGCAGTTTACAAGGATACGTACTTCAACAGTGAAATACATAGGTCGCGTGTAAAGTACGACAAACATACTAAGTAGCACAAAATCACGTAAAAAAGCCCATAAGAAAAGAGCATCAATTATTTTGTATCAGCAGACGCAAACACGGGTTAAGTATATAACACAAATAGCATGAAAACAATATAAACAAAATCTTACTAAAAATAAGTCATCAAAGAGTGGCGAACTTACACCATGCACGTCAATGTAAAAGTGGTGCTTGTTCTCATTAGGATGCAAACCGCTAACATTGGCATGCAGTGAGGGATCTCCATGAAGAAAGTGAGGGAGGCTAAGCACAAGCGGCAGCATGTTCCTATTTTCCCATCGGCTAGTGTCGATTTCGGTCCGGCTTGCGTCGAATGTCCCCTTTATGTGCGTTGGTGTTTTGCAAAAACACCTAAACGAAAACAAGTGTTACGCACCCTGTAGTAGGTTGCACTTTCTGACAAGACAGATCTCTTTAAAAAAATGCATATTGCTTGATTAACTGCTGTCAAATAAACTCAAAACCTAACGGGCATACCTTACAAATTACGTAAGCAACAAAAAAGCTCATTGGCTGCGTTCTGCTAACTTACCTTAAAAGGTACTGACTGCATATGTGTCGTTAGTTAAATGAAATTTGATCAAGCCTGCCTAGGGTCAATCCAGTTTGCGGAGAACGAGTTCTTATAAATGCATAAAAACTTACTTATCAAGTTCGCGGTCGCCGGTTTCATTAAAGAGGTCTCTGCCTCCTTGAAAGCGCGTGATTAGTTCACCATTAGCAACGTATTGTTTCTGTAAATACAGAGGCCACGGCTTAGCAAGAGCACGTGTATAAATCCTTACACTCCTTGGCGGTTCCTCGAAGGCTGGAAATAACTCGCCATCTGCAGAAGAAATAGCCCCGATGTAACGTTAATAAAAGCTAATTATTTTTTTTTTGCCGTTCGATTCGGCAGAGTGTGGTCGTGTTTCTGTTGGCTTCAGTAAAATAGATTGTTTTCTGAGTTTTGACTTCAACGTTTGCAGTGATAATTGCATCAACGATTGTGCGTGTACTGAGTGGTCGACGGGTGCATAGTGCACACTCGGAGACAGTGTGGTTACGTCTCTGAGGAATCGGATTTCCCTGAGCCTCCAGCTGACCGAGTTCTATTTGCTAGAGTCATCGCAGGTCTACACATTGTTGCAGCGGAAGACGTGGTAGTTTAGGAGTCCTGAGAGCCAACTGGTCTGTTGGCCTATTGGCAGTGCCCTCGACTACCGCTCAACGGGACCGAGTTCGATACCCAAGTAGGGGCGTATTTTTTTTGGATCATATTTTCCTTTTTTTTGGTTTTCGTCACTCTCAGTCGTGCTGCGATGTCGGACGAGGCCAATCGGAGGAAGCCTAGATATATCTAGGCTGCGGTGCAATTCGCGTGTGGCCGGTAACACCGTGTCATGTAGCGTGCCAACTTCCGCTGAACAAGTAGCTGACTCGAGCTCTAGCGCAACGATGGATGCGTCGAAATGTGGTGATGAATTGTCTTCGGGTGTCGCCGGGTTGGCAGCCGCGCCAGACGCTCCCCTAGAAGCAATACTGCCTTTGGCACCAAACGGAGAAAGTGTTCGCTTACCGAGGCCGGGAACGACGAACAGCCAGAGACTCACCCTGAAGATGGCTTTTCCGTGGTGATCTCACGCAGAGTGAAGAGTGCAATTTCTCGCGAGCAGCGCCAACTAGAAAAACTCAAGAGCGACATTTCATCGGGATCTCTCAATACCTTCAAGGTTATTATTCGCAAGAACTGCCCGGACAATTCAAATCCCAGTGACTTTGCGGAAGGCTCGATGCTACGTCTCTTCAAAGAAATATACACCATCTCACCGGGCAGCAAGATATAAAGGGGGAACGGCGGAATTCTCGTGTGGGTCAGCAGTGTGGAAGCCGCTAAAAGTCTGTTGCAACTGACAGTTCTTAGTGGAGTTTCCGTATCGGCTGTTTGCCCCGCCTTGACGAGTTTCAAAGCAAGGATCCAAGGCGTACACGTGGCTTTTACCGACGACGAGAAGCTAGGACCCTTCGACAAGTGCAGACGGTTAATCCATCTGCAGTTATCACAGAAGAAGCGCAGTGCCCGGTTCCTGTGGGAGACTCTACACGGGGCGTCGCAGATGACAAACCGTCATACGCTGCAGTCTTGCGGGGCATCTCGTCGACTCAAGATGGACGCGCTCCGCACGTTCTTTTGCCCAGACCTCGGCGCCTTCCTCGGCGCCTTCCTCGGCGCAAGCCTAGATATAGTAGAGTAAGCTCGGTCACTCGACCGCGGCCTTTGACACGGAGGGTGCGAAAGCACAAAGTTAAGAAAGCAACGCCACCAGGCAGTATCGGAACCACCTTATCGGACCTGGCAAAAGTACTCCAGGGTATTAGTCCTACCTGGCAGCCACACTCACGACGATTGCCGAAGCATTAAAGCCGTTATTAGCTTTGCTGCCGGTAGTTGATAAGCTAAAGAACTTTTCCTTATAATGGAAGACCGCAGCTCTACCAGCAACCTAGCGATGCCACGAAACGTTTCTAGCGACGCTGGGCAGGACCTAAACAGGGTCGCTTGTCCTGTGTGTAACAACATATATTCAAGAAGAGGACTTTCTAGGCACATGTCCGCCAGACACCCCGGCGTCGGGGGCATAGAAGTAGCGCCAACCACTGGCACATTGGCCACCTCGGAGGAACTGGTCGGACACATCCAGAATACCATGCGACATGCAAGGCTAGTCCGGGTGTTGCCCAAGGCTGTCAGGGCGTCCGTCGCAGACGAGCTTACGAAAGTTTTATTGAAAGTCGCCTTAAACAACGACATTGAGGCCTGACACTCACTGTTTTTTTTCGCGCCGGTGGTGCTTGCCCTTCCGCAAATCCGAAACGACACGCGCTCTCTCACAGTGATTATCAAAAAGAACCTTCGCGATTTTTCGCAGGGTTTAAGGATTGAGAACATCGTACACCATGAAACTAGGACGACTACCAGGAGGGACCCCGAAGATGAGATCTGTAGACGCGCCATAGTCAAGCTCTCCGAAGGGGACGTCACTGGCGCCGCCAGACTCATTGGCTCTACCGTTACATTTATATGTCAGTCCGAAAGCCTTGAATCTCTTCGAGACAAACATCCACAAGCCCCCTCGGACCTTTGCTTGCCATCTCGTCACCCGACTATGCTACCATCCACTACCTCTAGCGACGAAGTGCGCTTGGCCGTGAGATCCTTTCCTAGGAGCTCTGCAGCTGGTCTTGACTTCCTTAGGTCTCGACTTCTTCAGGACCTTCTGTCCGCTGTCTTAGGATCCGTCGCCGATAGACTAGCAGATGCACTGGCAAAGGTTGAAGACATTCTTCGGTGGGGGTCTCCCCCTATAGCCCTTCAATCTATTATATTTGGGGCACGACTATTTGCTCTCAAGAAGAAAGACGGCTCTATCCGCCCGATCGCATGCTCGTCCACACTCCGGAGGTTGGCTTCAAAAATAGGGTGCTCTGCCAACAAAGCTGAAATATTATCGGCAATTGGCCACCATCAGCTGGGTTTTGCAACTACTGGCAAGACGGAGATCGGAATTCATACCTCTCGTGCATTTATA
Organism: Dermanyssus gallinae; assembly: GCA_003439945.1. NCBI lineage: Eukaryota > Metazoa > Arthropoda > Arachnida > Mesostigmata > Dermanyssidae > Dermanyssus > Dermanyssus gallinae. The sequence goes on along the minus strand of QVRM01003829.1, from coordinate 147,568 downwards.
AACTCCCGCAGTAGCCCGACTGTCTTGGTGAAGCTGGATTTTAGGAATGCCTTTAATAGCGTCAGAAGAGACCACTTGCTAAACGCGGTGAAATGCTACGCCCCGCAAATGTTTCACCAGGTACATGCGGCTTATGCTCAACCGTCGCACTTGGTTCTGCCACACGCGACTATATCTTCGCAGTCGGGCCTCCAACAAGGAGACCCTTTAGGTCCACCGCTGTTCTGCCTGTGCGTAAAGGACTTGATCGACTCCCTACAAAGTCCTCTAAATGCCTGGTACCTAGACGACGGTGTGCTTGGAGGTGACCTAGCTACGGTAGTCGGTGATATCCACAGAGTCCTGGATTTCGAAAGGGTAAGTGGTCTATCCCTAAACCCTGGGAAATGCAAGGTCTACATCACGGCCCCGAGGATATGATCTCGCCGGATATATCGGAGCTATGCCATCTCCTTCCCGGTTGCAAGGTAGTCCAGAAGAGTGACATTGAGCTCCTCGGGGTTCCTCTTTGCCAAGAGGGGCTACCTGGGGCTCTAGACGCGTGGAGAGAAAAGCTTGAAGTAGCCGCCAGCCGTCTTCCCTCGCTAGGATCTCATCGCGGAATGTATCTACTGAGATCGTGCTTTTCGGCGGCCCGGATAACTCACTTACTTAGAGGGGCTAATTGTTTTGACTCGACCGAGAACCTTCGAGCTTTTAACGAGTGGACCTTGAAGACACTGGAACTGCTCCTGAACGTACGCCTCTCACCCGATACAGGCTTGCAGGCTCTGCTTCTTATATCCTTAGGTGGACTGGGAATGCCAGACGCAGTAGCGTTGGCTGGGCCTGCCATCGTCTCATCTATGTCCCAGGTATTGGAAAAGGCCAAACGGTTACTGGACGATACAGGTCAAAGTGTATACGATCACACTTTGGCAGGCTTACTTGAGAGATTAGCCTCTCTGTGCGGTGCCATACCCACTGACACCCTTTCCCAGAAAGGCTGGTCGACCCCACTGCAGGAGAAGACGTTTGCGCATCTTCTTGAGCAGGCCCCCACTACGACTGACAAGGCCAGGCTACGGGCGGTCTCCTCAAAAAGTGCCGGGGCCTGGTTACAGGCTCTCCCCAGTGCTCAGTTAGGCACTCTATTAGATGACGAGACTGTTCGGATTAGTGCGGGGCTACGCCTGGGGACAGCTCTCGTAACCCCCACCAATGTAAATGCGGGGATCAAGTGGGGCCACAGGCACACCATGGCCTCTCTTGTGCCTTAAGCTCAGGTCGTCGAGCCCGACACGCCGCACTTAACGAGACATTTAGCCGAGCTTTGAGGTCGGCCGGCTTTCCTTGCATTCTCGAGCCTCCTGGCCTCTGCAGGAATGATGGGAAGCGACCGGACGGGCTGACACTAACGTCCTTCGAGATGGGTCGCATGCTGGTATGGGATGCAACCGTTACTGACTCATTAGCCTCCTCAATGGTCAGTGCGGGAGCGGAACATGCTAGACACGCGTCTATTTTGGCGGAAGCGAACAAGTGCAGAAAGTAGGCCAGTATCACTTACCCCCTCGACTTTCGTCTACTGGCATTTGAGACATTAGGGGGACCTGGCCCGAAGACGCACAAACTTATTCAACGTGTCGGCAAGGACGCTCGATCGTTCGACAGGGGATCCTAGAGCTGTCGAGTACTTGCACCAGAGACTATCGCTGGACATTCAGCGGGGTAACGCCGCCTCTGTGCGTGGAACTCTGCTAGACTGGACACGTCCGAACCTGGAGGATATGTGACGTTTCCACTTGATTTATCTGGTGTACACGTTCATAATGATACAATTGTTGCCTCCTGCATATAAGCAAATAAAACTGTTACTTCAGCGTGTTAACATAAAAGCTAATCTAAACTCTAACTTGATATTTTCACATGTTCAAATATTATGCTGAAAGCGTGCAGTCCGTTCTTTTGGACGTAATCCACATTTTATGTTGACTATCCTGTCAACCGTAAGCTCTCGTCTATGTCACTGTTATCCCGAATTACCGTACTATTCTACACCAAGAGAAGAAGACACAAGCACTTTGCCTTACTAGTTAGCTACCGTCTCTCCGACGGCTCGACTGTGTACTCTTTATTGTTGCGATGACGATCGGGGACTGAGGTCGTACAGTTGTATCCGTTAGGTTTTGAACGCGCGAACTGAATGCCGCAGCCGTTGGTTGCCCGCGCAAATGAAAGGATTTCAGACAAAGATGCTCAACAACGGCGGCGGATACGGCTCTCACCATATAAATGCAACATAAAAAAATGTATATATACATTGGGGGGTTGCATTGGGCCCTGGGAAATAAACGCGCTTGCCGTACCTGCTAGGGATTCGAAGTACAAAATGATCTTAGAACAGGATCGCCTCTGAATTGCTCCATTCTGCACCCGGACCTCTCGAACCAAGCATATGATAGCGCCTTGGAGAAAGATCGAAAGTTCGCCTAAGGAGTAAGAACCCTGGCGTACACCGATAGCCCTTTTGTGTTTGTCTAGCGGGAGAGAGCCATCAAAAAATCAGTCAATGGGGACGGATGAAAGCGCACTACTTCAGACTTACTCCAAAAACACTTCATTAGCTTTACCTCACCGGAAATAAGAGGACAAGAGGAATTTCCATCGCCGTGATTGATCATTTTGTTAAGATCAAACACGTCGCAAAATACTGGAGACAGTCTTACGATACAGGTCGTCGGTTCACCTACTCCACGCAGAAGCGAACTCTAGCGAGACAACTTTCTTTTCATCTTTATAGGTTCGAGCTGTCAACAACGTCAGCAAACTCAACCTGCTCTACACAACGTGTCTTATGTGTTGTAAATTATAGCAACTGAAACGTTGATTAGAAAACCAACGCTCACATATTTTCCTTCGATCTGGTCTTTAACGCTCATATTATGCACGTTGCTCTTTGTTTCAGTAAACGCAATTTGTAGGTGCCTAACTATGAAGGAACTACGCGTTTAAACTAGACACATGTATATTAAAACGCTTGATTGTCCCTTACGGTGTCAATTTAATGCCGTGTAATTTCGTTTAAAGCGAGGGGGGATAGTGCGTTTGTAAGCTCCTTTAGTTAAGTACCTTCAGTATTATAAGTTAATATGAAACGCTTCAGGTTTATGAAGGGCTCTGTATGCTTAAGTTAATTAAACTCTCTTCGTTTCTGCAACGGCTACTGTCTGGTGCACTCCATAAAACAATTAATGCTGTAGACGCGCCTGTGCTTATGCTTTAAACGGTCGTTTATTTTGTTCAGGGCTGGCCGCTAGAAGCTGGTACTTTTTTTAAAAAATTAAAGTATTATAAAAACAACTGCATTCTTGTATCGTGTTGGCTATTGGACATCGTTTATTTTTAATTTGCATGGATATTTATAGCCGGGTATTTCTCGACAAACGGTATATACTCAATTTCTTCTAAAAATTCCTTCAAACATGTAGCATCTCCTCAGGTACATGTATCGCATTGACTGTCGCTCCTCAAATTCATCTATATGGGTATGTTTTTGGAGGAATGAGTTTAATACTGTGGACTTTATAATTAGATACCAGCCATATTCTTCTACCTTCATCTAAAATTATTTACCATATTGTATCTTTCCATTCTTTATATTGGCCAGTTAAACACAGTATATTCAGTCCCAGGTGCTATACACGGCTTTGTACTATTTAGCTTTGCTACCCTCATTACTAAAAACAAAGACAATAACAATACTACACTCTACTGATGGATGATCACAATAAATGAGACTAACGGATTTGCTTCTAAATTAATGAATTTGCTTTAATATTAAGTAGTTTCATTTGAGATCGCGAATTGAAAGGCATTTTTGGAGGCTTTCAGATGTTCAATGATACACATGCGTTGCTACTACTTTGCGAATATAAGGATGTCTATTTTATGTACGGAAATAGAATACGTAGTGACCTAAAAACTGTTGGCATTTTTGCTTAGTCGAAGCTCTAGAAAAATGTGGCTTTTCCTTTACGGTGCCAAATAAATGCCGTTTAAGGGGAGGGGGACACCGAGTTAAGTGGATCTGTAAGCTTCTCAATTTTAAAGTGCCTCGAGTATTCTAAGTTCATATGTATGGCTTTAGGGCCTTGTCGCGCAGGTATTTATGCATCATCCGTCTAGAACGCTGAACGCTATAAGCTGGTGCTGAAATAGTATATCAGTGTCCGATTCAATGCACTTGTTTGCTGAACGGGTTTAGTAAGGTGCGATTATACTTGTTCCGTACATGGTCGTTATTTGAAAATGCGAAGTAAAAATATTGAAAGAGCAACCGCATTTTTGTCGCGTTAACCGTTAGACGTAGTTTCTTTTCAATCTGCATAGAGATTTTTAGCCGGGTGTTTCTTTTTTGATGAGCTATACTCAATTAACGAGTCGGCAGCAAAAAGCAGACTTGGAAGTTCTAATACGTGTCTTCCACACGATATTGCAATACTAAACACTAAATAGTGTTTCTGATTTCAATATTTATACCCTAAGTTTGTTGCTAATTAACAATAAGGTACCAGATAACTGGCTTATGAATATTTCTTTTAAGAATAAAAACGACAACGGACGTTATATACTTAATTACTTCAGAAAATATCTTAAAATGTATAGCATATCCACAGCTACATATATCGCAGTGACGATTGCTGCTCGCATTAATCTATGTTTGTATATTTTTGGAGCAAAATTTTATACATGATTACTCACGAAAAATCTGTATTCAATATATATTAATATTAACATATTATTGAATTCGTGATATGTGTAATAGTAATGTTTATAATTTTATGTGGGTACGTGGTCATGGTTCTTAACATTCTCGGCATGCGTCATAAAAACATGTTGATTACGTTAGATCGTTCAACTGTTACATATACCGATATGATTTGAGTACTGCGCAGATTGTTGTTGAGAAAATTAAAAAAAATTATTTGTATTAGACTGTGTGATTCGCGCGTACACTTTAAAATCCGCTCTCAAACATCGTTCTGATATAGGTACTAAGTTGAAACTGCTACGAAAAACCTTACGTCTCAATGAAACGCGTTGAAAAAATGTTGACGTTTTTGGGGTCAAAAATATTGTGACTCTAAAGTTTAAGATTATCTGCGTAGAATTTGTGCGCGTAGAATTTGTGTAACGGTTTCGGATATTTCAACTTATTGGTTTCAAAACACCGCTGATAATTCAAAACCTCAGGTCAGTCCCGCGCACGCCCAGAAGCAATTCAGATTCACAGACGAATCAAGGTTTAAGGACGAACTTGGGAGAAGGACAACCTATCTAGCCCCTTATAACTACAGAAGGCCTACAAGCACTCCTTGTAGAAATGTGCGAGACAACGTGCACTAGGAGCGTTCCCCCCAGGCGAAGAAACATCCCACCTAAATATTGGTGGTCGCAGAAGAAGACGAACAAACGCAAAAAGTGCTGCAGAGTGAGGCGTGCGCTTAAACGGAAGCTTCGAGGCGGAAAGACACGCACTCAGGCACTGCTAGAGTGTAGAAGAAACCGGGCCTTACTTAAGCAAGCCATGGTCAACAGCAAGGCTAGGGGCTGGAAGAAGCTCCTCAACGAGATCGAGAACGATCCCTCGGGAAACCGTACAAAATAGTCAGGTAACACATCTGTTCCAACCAAGACTGTCCTAGCTAATCTGTTCCCAACCCACGCGCCTCTTGCAAGGGCTATTTAAAAAACATACTCAAGCAAGAAGGTGAAGGCAAGATTCCGTCTATTCACCCGTACGAGATTTGACGCGCAGTTCTTAGGCAAAAGGCCGGTGAAGCCCCGGAACCAAACGGGGTTCCCCATAGAGCAGTGAAACTCTCTTCACGGAGCACCCCGAAACAGTAGCAAACGCTTTTACTGTCCTGTTCAAAAGCGTTGAAAACGCATTCAACAGCTTACCATGGAAGAGCATTCTGGGCACACATTTACAAAAAAAGTTCCTTCTGCATCTAGTAAGAGTTTTTTTCGGCTATCTCAACGAACAATTTGCAACGGTTAGGTCAGCTTCCAAATGACAGCCGGACTCTCGCAGGGTCTATACCTAAATATATATAAGTATATATGAAAATATAGACAATACCTATGTCGACGACCTGGCGATAGTCGTGCAGACTTTTTTCCGAATGTTTTCGTTCGAGCGGTAAGAAGTGTTTTCGCAGTGCTCTGTTTTATTGGTGTATCTAAGTGTGTTCTTGATCACACCTGACGTTGAGAATTGGTGCAGTTCAACTTCTTCCCCTTGTGCATCCTTTGTGCTGTGAATTGACTCGTCATGGGCGTTGTACAATTGCCTAAGGGCGACCCACCATCGGGGAAACCCATAGCAGGCACGACGACGACGACGACAACAACAACGCATCCGGCTGACGTCAACAACAACGCCACCGGCTGACCTCAACAACAACGCCACCAGCTGACGTCAACAACAACGCCACCAGCTGACGTCAACAACAACGCCACCAGCTGACGTCAACAACAACGCCACCGGCTGACGTCAACAACAACGACGATCCGCCAGTCCGCTGTGTTCGAAATGTTGGCGCCGAAACGGCCGCAACTGCAGAGACCGCCGTCTCCGCTGCCGGCTTTCCGTCAACAAGTGGAAAGGGATGCAGCACAAAGAAGAAGAAACGGCAGGCGGCCAGACGTTCCCAGCAGCAGCAATCGTCGAAAGAGGCGAGAGACGTCGGCACTGCCACTATGCTGAGACAACGGGTGATGTTGCGACCATCGTCTGCGAATCTAGTGACGAAAGCAGCGCGATCGTCTCGGGGCAGACGGTCAAATCATAATCAGGAAGAGCATGCCAGACATCGTCGCGATGGTCTTTCCTCATCAGCTTAGCTGCGGAATACGGGGGGGGGGGTGCGGAAGCGGCCGTCCGTGGAACTCGGGCATTCGTTGACGACAACAGGAGTGCTTCGAACAAGCTAGACTTTAAAAACGCCTTTAACATGCTCAGGCGGGACCACCTGCTTAAGGCTGTGCGCTCTCACCTTCCTCGACATTACCCGCTTGTATACCAGATGTACAGGTTTCCAAGCAAGTTAATTTGGCAGGGAGAATTTATCGAGTCATGCCGCGGTGTTCAACAAGGCGACCCCTGCGGCCCCGCTTCATTTTGCATTGCTATTCAAGAACTTCAAGTACGCCTTTCTTCCAAACTTCGACCTTGGTTTCCTGACGACGGAACTCTCGCTGGAGACGTCTCGGCGGTGTAGAGAGACATTGCCCAGGTAACGACGCCAAATGCGAGGCTGATGAAACTCCGAGGCTGATGTATATATTGCGGTGCTCACGAGCGTATGCCGAACCGGACCTGCTTCAATCGTTCGACGAAACCTTGCGAAATACCCTTTAGGGTATACCAAACGTTCAGCTTAGGCAAACCTCGTGGTTACAAGCTTCGCTCTCAACGTCCGCAGGGGGAATGGGGATTCGCATGGCTTCGCAGATTGCCATTTCTGCCTACATCGGGTCTCTAAAGGACACCGAGACTTTGGTGTCAGCGATCGCACCGTCGGATGCCCTACACAAGTTTCATCGCACAATCAGAACAAGCCTGCCGCTACTATGCAAAAAGTGGGGTCCATTGCCGGAGCGCATTTCACAATCGGCCCTGGACTTGCAAGTAATTAAGTCGATCCAAAAGCGGTTAATGGTCTAGGCGAACAACGTTAGAGAGCAGGCGAGGCTTAGAGCCGCGATCGATCCGATGAACGGAAAATGGCTGCAGGCCATTCCCTCACCGCAGCTGGGGACGATGCTGGATAATACCACACTCCGCATCGTCTCCGGCCTGCGTTTGGGGGAATCAGTCTGCTTCGCACATAACTGTGCTAGATGTGACCTACCGGTGTCTTCTACGGGTGAGCATGCTCTTGCTTGCAAGGGGAGCGCTGGTAGGTTCTCAAGGCATTCGACGTTGATCGACGTAATACACCGAACAATGCAATTAGCCCACATACCGGCAGTCAAAATGCCGGTTGGTCTGTCAGCCAACTGCGTCCGGACGGCCTGACTCTAGTTCCATGGAATGAAGGTCGCTGCCTCGTGTACGATGTCATCGTGTCTTTCACGTTGGCTCGCCATACCAGCCGGGGGGTCGGAGCAGCCGCTCGCCTCGCTGAAGTTCGCAAGTTGGAAAAGTATCGTGAACTGAAGCAAAACTTCATCGTTCAACTTCGAGACATTAGACCTAATAGGAAAAAATCACAAGGAACTTTCTAACGGAGCTGGGATCTAGTGTCGCTGCGTCAACCGACGATAGAAGAGCATGGCAGTTCTTGCTACAAAAAATATCAGCTGAAATTCAACGCGGAAACGCCGCGTCGATAATTGGTTCATTGCCTACGGGCAAGGGACTCCCCTTTCCGTTGTAGCCGAATCAAGTCGGCGTCAAAAATAATATCTACAGCTAATGGACTAAATTTCTTCTCGATTCTAAAATTTAAAAAAAATAACTTATATACAAACTCCACCTCCTCGAGAGTCCCGATTACACCGGAGTACTGAATACCTTCTATCACCGGCTGAATCACTAATTGTCACATGCCTTCTACCACTTCCCTGGGGGCTACTCGCCGCACATTTGTCCACTGTGGAGGCTGCCGTTGTTGCCAGTGCTGCCGGGAGTGATATAGCGGTAGAAAAGCCAACTGTTCCTGTGCTTACGAAGAAGTTTTTGTGTCGAATTTACGTCCTGAGCTTACAGCCGAACAAGTGGCCGAAACATCTTGGGAGGCTAGAAACTAGGGCACAAACCTTGCAAAAACTTCAAACGTGGAAGAACCAATACGTCTCCTATGCTGTAGTGAATGATCATGACCTACGCAAATTGTGAGACCCACAATGAGCAAATGGATCTCGAACATCGTCTTCAAGGAATATCGGGGTACGCCTTAAGCTGATCAGGTTAGGAAAATGATTGGAAACGGCAGAATCCAGAGATGCTGCTTGTTTCCAATCAATGCTTAAAAAACATGTTTAAAAATGCTTCAACTCGTGTTAAGCTTAAGAACAAACTGTCGGTTCTAATTGATTTAGGTCAACGTATCACTGATGATCGACGGAAAGCTGACCTGTTGTGTGACCAGTTCGAGAGAACATACCTGACACCTACTGCCATCACAGCGCTTTATTCTGTCGTGTGTCCTTCTAATATCCAACATGTCACCAATATAGATGCATCATAGAAAGTCAAATGTAGATGTATCAGAAGTCTGAAAAGAGCTCCAAAGCACTGATCAGAAAGTCAATCTCTGCCTGGGATTGCCCTCGCTGTGCTCTTCAAAAAGACAGTAATAGGCGTGGCATATCAGCTAAGGACGATTTTCCAAAGTTCACTAGACGTACTAACCTATAGTGAACGGATAACTCTACTAGCTCTGGACTTCGGTATGAATGCGATGTATAGCATCTCGTCTGTGTGTTGATCTCTCGTCTTTGATACAAAATATGCTGTATAGGTTAGCCGGCCTGAGTGCCGACCTTCTGTCAGATAGGTCGAACAGGCGCTGCGCCCTGGGATTTATTACAGCAGCTCTGAGCGTTCTTTCTCTGTTACCAGCTGCTCGTAGTACGGCCGTCTTCTAGAGAAGATTCGTGTTACGGGCTCCGATTTTCTCAAATCTGTACTGTAAAGGACTGGACCTATGTCGACGGTACGGTTTTTAAGGGCTCTGTCATGTAATTTAAATTTCAGTTAAGTTGCTAGCTGATCCCGGCATGTTACTCCCGGGAGGCTGCGCAGTGATCTTTCTGCAAAGGCCAGCCAGGCAGACGCATGATATTTTGTACACGCCGAACAGTCGACAGACGCTTTTCCTGTACTCCTCGTTGAAGTTCGTGCTCAAACGGACCAGGTGAGGACAGCCATGAACTATAACATCTCGTATAGACGTGGCGATTGCCACATGCAGGACTAAACCAGAAGTTAGAGGCATTAAAATATTCAGGGCTACAATCTCTCGTCGAACTTGTCCAACTTTTGTGTCCCCATACACTGTCAAGACTATACATCACTCTTGGAACAATCTAGGGGGTGGAAGAGTTCCTTTCCCGTCGGGTCGGACAGTCACCGGACGTATATATATCAGACCGACGACTTCCAAACGCTCAACGAGTGCACGGCAACAAGCATTACTAGCCGTCTCTAAAGGGAACCTCGAGGTCCCAAATTTACTTACCATGGCCGGGCCTGCCATCGTCTAATCAATGCTAAACGCAAAGAACGGGGCAATCCACTTTTTAGATACAGCGGAAGTTCGCCAGTTTAGAAACCGCTTAGCCCAGCTTCAGGAGAACCTTGAGATCCGGTGCGGAGGCAGGCCTGACAACGTACTATTCCAACGTGACTGGAGCGCCTATTTGCAAGTTGAGGTACAACGATGCCTCTTTAGTGAAGCTGCCGACATCACGACCAGAGCTCACCTCAACACTGTGTCCGCTAAGGATTGAGGCGCCTGGTTAAACGCGCTTCCCGGTGCACCCCTTGGTACCCTTATTGATGAAAGGACGATTTGCATAGCAGACCTACGACTAGGGGCAGACCTACTTAGCTCTCATCGGTGTCAATGTGGTTACCCCGTTAACAAACTGGGACATCACGGCCTATCGTGTATCCTCAGCGCAAGACGACGCCCTAGACATGCCGCTCTTAGTGAGATCATCAGCAGAGCCTTGAACCCCGGGCCTCTGCGCGGACGACGGCAGACCTCCAGACGGGATGACAGCCACACCATTCGACCGAGGAAGAATGCCTGGTTTGAAATGCAACCGTCACTGACTCCCTAGCACCTTATATGGTCGGTGGCAGCGCATCCGAAGCAGCCCACCTTGTGGAGACCAGCAAGCTAAAAAATACTCATCGACCAGCAAGCTGATAGGTATCCCCACAAATTCCGCCCTCTTGCGTATGAAACCTTGGGTGTTTCTGGTGATCGGACCAAGCAGCTGATCCGCAAAGTCAGCATTTTGTTAAATTTGTAAACTGCTAATAGCAGATCGTCGCCCTTTGTTAAACAGCGCGTGAGTCCTGACATAGAACATGGAAACGCGGCCTCCGTTCGGGGCACACTTTTGAAGTAGTTTCGGCCTGGCCTAAGCGAAACAGACACGTGCTAGTCACAATGCACGCCCGCTAGCCACATTGGCTTAGATAAGTCTTCGTGATATGTGTCCCACATACATTTATTAATAAATAATAAAGACGTATGTGGGCAAATCTCCATATATATATATATATACATATATAAATATGTGTGTCTGTGAGTTAAGGTTCCTGCTGCCAAGCGTAACACGTGTATAAAATAAACGTATATATTATTTTTGTGTAGAAAATTTACCTGTTGCATTAATTGTGTTACATTGATTTCCATAAAAGGGGACTGTCCTGAAAATAGAACAAATAAACGCATATTTGTAATTAATGTGGTTTATTATTCTTAACGGCTGTAAAACTTTGTAATACCGTTGTCATAGGCAGCTAACGCACCGTTTAAAATGGGGCGTTATAATGGCAACCATGATTAACAGACCATGCAAGATGTCAAGGAGCTGGCTGTTCTTGTTTGACGTAGTTATCGCTACCCTGCTTCCACACACCTCTGCTGGAGAATTTCTCATAGTGTTGCATTTAGACGCTATCGTTACGCCCAAAGCGAGTATTTTGATATGGTTTGTACCGTAATACTTTTTAATTCTACTAAACATTTTATAGGAACCGGAATATGCACTCTGTCCCAAAAGCCTGAGACTTTCTGTGATCCGAAATTGTTTACGTCGTGTGTAAATGCATTCATAGTAAATGCATCAGTTGTAGATACTCCTCGTGGCGTAATAAATGTATGCCAGAAATAGTGTAGATACTAGCCACATATTTCAAGTTACAACAGCGGTTATTTGAGACAGTCCTTGTATTTGGAGTTCTGTCTATTGATATAGACGACATGATCATTAGGATCACCACCAACTGTAACTTATATTAAGACTGTATACCACATCTCCACAGGCCTAACACTGGCTCTGGCGGTCTAGAGAAAAGATAAATGATGTTAAAGTTGTTCAAGACTCTTCAAGACTCACGCATCTTTCCCTGCACGTGGAGCTTGCGCCTAGGAATTTTCTCTAGTACACCGTGACACGACCCTCAGCGCATCAGACCGCTCCTTTCGTGAACCGATACACCCCTTCATATATGAGCTGTCGATTCAGCCTAAACCTCCGCAACTCTTACTACGTCGTAGGTAGAAACGACAGACTAGATTTAATTCTTTCACAATCCCGATTTGTAAATGTAAAAAGTTTGTTGAGACTGGCATGCAGCGAAGTAAAATTTTGATGTTGTTACAAAAAATGAGATCCATCGGGCCCGCTTGATCTAGCTATCGTAAAACAATTCCATAAAATAATGAAACAAAGTAACGAGGATTATAACATCAAAGCTACTGTATATATAACAACGCGTTAGTTTTAGAGCAACGCTTTCTTATCATGACAGCGTACAATCCGTAAAAACAATACATAGCCAATAGTCTAGTTAACGCATGATACATCCACAGCATAATCTAAGCCCATTTGTATGTGTTCTTCAACGATCGTCAATCACCAATGACCACAACGTTGTGTCATTTTCAGCTGACTCATAGAATAAAATGTATAACGTATCTGTTGTCTAATAAACTGTTCTCTTGCTGGCAATGCCAGTTGTTACGCACGACACTGTTCTCGAGCGCTGGACGTTCGGTGTGGCGGTATTCGTTATTTTGGAGCGTGCCAGGAGGCGCCACCCGCCTTAATTATGATCAATAAGTTGCACGTCTCAAGTCAAGATACGAAGACGGACAGGCGAACAGTGCGGCGTAGTTAACTGAGATCGGGCCGAGTTGGGCCATTTGCAAACCAAAAGTCATCGGGAGTGGCTGGCCGCCACTCTATAAGGTAGCCGCGGCGCTTTTCGCCTTCGAGGAGATTCCCAAAAATCAGTACGCGCCTCCTTCGCTTGGTTATCTCATACGCTCACGACACCCTCCCCCCTTGTTGTTGTCAATTAGTAATAAGCGTTAGATACGTGACATCATTAATCTTACTAATCAACGTATTTTGTTCTTTGTTAATTTTAAAAACTCTGTAATGAATTTTATTCGATCAATTTAAGAAGGTAGAAATGAAGTGTTTACGGTTACTTACTCTATATAGTTGAAACGGGCGATATAGTTGACCCTTTTGGTATCGGTATACACCCACAGTTGCACACCGTTGCTATGATTCCTATATGCAAAATATCCGAGCACTTTATAAATAGCAAGATCTCTCACTATATCTGGATCCCGCCAGCTGTTGTAACGCGACAGAAAAAAAGAACAAAGCTGCTTTAGGGCCTGGAAAGTCAAGTTTATAACATTTAATAAACATAACAAAAATGTACGTCACGTTCGCCAACGATATCACTCTTACTCTACATAGCCTGCATTCGCATTCTGTCTAAATTTTTCATTATTTCAAGATAAAAAAAATATATATATAGTATAAAAACTGCATATGAAATCTATCTATTGTAAACTCGGTAACAAAGTACCTTTTTTCCAGCATGAGCCAGTAATTAATGGTCATCGCTCTAACCTCATAAACAGCCAATTAATATCCGCAAACTTACAATCCCATTCGGCAAAATTATTTTAGCAAAATTAATGAACGAAGTTCTTTGTTCTCGGTAAAGCACAACTCGTTCTGGGGTTTTCCACAACGAGTTGTGACAAGGTCCAAAAATAGACAAGCCGGTTGCGGCTAGTGCGTTGTACTACAACAGTAGCGTTAATTTAGCCGAGTACTTTTAGGTTCGCTTTCGATAAATGGAGCCATATGATCTATGCCTCGTAAGCAGCGGTCGCTTATCTACCTTTTATTATTTGACGTATTGCACTTTTAGACGTTATATAAGCATTATAGAAGGAAGCGTGACTAAACTCCGATTGTATATTTATAGATCAAATTTGTTTTCCGTGTAATACATTATGTATATTTTACACGTATTACGATGAATTAGCTTAGCCAATATGCCCAGTGGGCGCGAACTGTGACTGTCACGTATCAGTTTCGATGAGGCCAGGCCGACACCACTTCAGAAGTGTGCCCTAAACGGAGGCGACGTTTCCACGTTGTAGGTCAAGATCCAGACGTTGTTTGAAAAAGGACGACGACCTGTTGTCACCGGGTGACCGGTTTAACAAGGTGCCGACTTTGCGAATCAGCTGCTTGGTCCGAACGCCAGGGGCACCCAGGGTATCAAACGCGAGGGGGCAGAATTCGTGGGGATACCCGATTCATGAGTACTTTCTCAACTTGCTAGTTTCCGCAAGGTGGGCTGCATAACCAGCTTCGGATACGCCGCCACCGACCATAGAAGGGGCTAAGGTAACGGTTGCATTCCAAACCAGCATTTTGCCTTGCTTGAATGGTGAAGTGTCATTCCGACGTCTGCCGTCCTCCGCGCAGAAGTCTGCGGTTTCAAGGATGCACAGACGACCGCACGACCTAAGGATTCTGGTCTCATTGATAGCGACATGTCTCGGGCGTCGTCCTGCGCTGATGATGCACGATAGTCCGTGATGTCCTAGTTTATCGACGGGGTGACCACAATGACACCGATGAGGGGTTACTAGGTCTGCCCCTAGGCGTAGGCCTACTGCTATGCGAATCGTCTCATCATTAAGAAGGGTACCTATGGGGGCACTGGGAAGCGCGTGTAGCCAGGCGCCTGAGTATATTGACCCTTTAGCAGGGGGGGCTTTATTACAATCACAGATAAGTACTCCATTACAAGAAAACAACCTTGCCGAAGCCGGCGGCTTGCGAGGAAGGTTGAGTATGGTCATACCTACAAGCTAGACGCCATGCAAATATCCTGCTAACAATGGTTTTCGTAGCAACAGTTATTGACTGGATATCGAGCCCGGCACGAGTCCTTGTTATGGCAATATTGACTCACTTCGCTGCTTACATATCCGAGAAAACGTGGATTTGTCAATTATTTCTAACATGGATGCAATATCTTCACATTTTACGTCATTCTCGTTAATGTTGCAGCGAGACGCAACAATATTGAATATATACAGGGTCATTCATATTGTTGTGCACGCATTTTGAGGTTTGATAGAACTCGGCAAGAAAATAAGTTTTCCCTATGGAGGGAAGACGTGGAAACGTCTTGTTTAGGAGAGAGAGTGAAGTTTATAAAAGTAGTTTTTCTGCTTTTTTTTCCTACATAGTTGTGTGAAATCTCTGTTTGCGGGAGAACCAGTCAACACATGAAGTAACCGATTACACCGGCGTGTTCGGAGGAAAATATAGTTGTCAAGTCACTAAGCTTTTTTTCGATAGCCATCTTGAAAGCGAAGGCATGCATATTTCCATAGGGCGTATGAGAAAGTTAGGTACATATTTTGAGGTTTGGTAGAACTCAACAAGAGAATACATTTTTCTAGTGGAAGGAGGGGGCGGAAACGTCTTGGCAAATTTTTACGGTTCTGAACCTGAAAACTTGCACGTAAAACATAACAACTATGACTGTCGAAAAAGCTTAGTGACTTGACAACTACGTAACGCAGCGCCATCACCTTGATACGAAAATGATGGGCATTAAATTTGCTATTGCGTGAGAGTGGTCTTTCGGACGTACATTTTTGGTCGCAATGGAAAAATTTTACGATTTTTCATGAAAAGGCGTTAACGTAAAATATAGACTTTTCATGACTTTCCTTAATCTGGGTATTAGCTTTTTGCTACGCAAGCTAGTGAAGTGTCTTCCGTTGTGCAGAATTTTCCTCCGAACACGCCGGTGTAATCGGTTCCTTCATGCGTTGACTGGTTCTCCCGCAAACAGAGATTTCGCACAACTATGTAGGAAAAAAAAGCAGAAAAACTACTTTTATAAACTTCACTCTCTCTTCTAAACAAGACGTTTCCACGTCTTCCCTCCATAGGGAAAACTTATTTTGTTGCCGAGTTCTATCAAACCTTGAAATGCGTAGATACCTTGCCTTACCTAGACAACGTTTGTTGGATCTGCAGGCTTTCGGCAAAGCAGAAAGCGGCGTATCACAGCCGTTTAAGTGGCCTTTAAACGGCTGAACATTGCAGATTCTCTTTACAGTTATAATAATCTTCAACCTCTTATTTGATTTTAGAACGATTTGTTTATGTAGCGGCGTGCAGCAAGGCGACTCCTTTGCTTAGCCATTAAGGGTTTGGTCAATTCGATCCAGTCTCCGATGAACTTCTGGTACCTAGACGATGGCGCTATCACGGGAGAAGCATCAGTGGTGCAGGCTGGCATCAAGATTTATTGACTTCGGCCTGCAGAGAAGGTCCTGCGTCATCGTCACTAGCAGATAAGACTTACTTATTAATATAATCCCTGACTTCAGCAAGAGTTGTCCATATCCTCTGCAACACGGACGTCGGAGCGAACCAGGATCTGCCGCGGGACTTGGAAAAGGCTACAAACCCGCCTTAGTGGTCTTCGTAATCTTAATCTGGCCGACAGCAACTGGGCTTAAGCTTAGGTCAATCAATCAAGTCAATCAAGGGAATTGGCTTTACAGCAGACCTGACAGCAAGCTGCCACGTTGCATTGTTACACGCATCAGAGGGTAATGCCTGGCAGGCGTTCCAGGACGCCAAGCTTTCTGATACGAGATAAGAGATTCTCGTATGCCTATTCCCTGGTAGACCTCTCCTAAAACCTCATCACTTCACTTGACCACGAAGACTTACGTCTGTGCATCGGTTTTAAGGCGGGAGCAAGGCTATCTGAGGAACACCGGTGTCCGTGCGGAACATAGGGACATCTGGGATATCCACAGCCTTTTCTGCAGAAGAAGGGAAACACGCCAAAGCCGTTAAAGGCCGTGCATTCGAATTCAAACACGTCCAGCTCGCAAACGAGTTTATTTCTGTGCCGTTAGTATTCAAGACACCCGGGAGACCTGCCCCTGAAACACAGTCGTCTCTCTAGAAGATTGGCAAAAGCATCGAACTGGCGACAGGGGAGAAAATAACTCAGCGCGGTTCAGTGCGGCAATGCGTCAGCAATGATGGACACGATAATGGGGCTCCCTCGAGGATAAGCCCGAATGGTAGCCCCCCTCACAAGCCCATGGGTAGTTAATTAATCACATTTCCCTGTAACCCTAAAATGAAAGAATAAATCATCATTCATGTATAAAATATAATAAAAGAGTAACTTACCCGGTGAAGAAGTACTCGTTGACTGTAACAGTTATAAAGAGACTGGTCGTGTTGAGCTGCCCACGCTGTGCGCCGTCCGAATAATAATAGCGTATGGCTTTATGGTTCACGGTTGTTATTTTATCATCCAAGCTGCCGTTTGACAGGCTAGGCTCAAAATATAGTGTCCGCCTGTCCTTATATTCAAGGATACCCTTCTTATAAGAACCCTTTTCCTTGTCATATACGACCCTGGGAAGTAAACGCAAATGGAAGCCCTTTATACTAAGTAGCCATTACGACAGTAGATCACATAGATATCTAGAAGTTCATAGTAATAGTGATTACATATTCACGGCGCGACACAAGTTTACCAGAACCGTGCAAGATGTGAGCGAACTATTACCGAGCCACCTTTATGGTTTTTCCTGTTGGCAAAATTTTTTTTCTAGCACAGCGCCGGTTTAATTCTCGTTTTTGCCGGATTTTCTTTAAGTAATTTTCATCGCTGCTGAGAGAGAAAGATAACTAGATATCATATCCAAAATAGGTAACGTAAAGAAGTAAACGAACGATTGAACAAATGAAGCTCTCGTGACACTAGACTGATACCGGATACTGAAGAATACCAAGGAACATTTATTTATAAGAAAGCTGGTAATAGTCATTACAGAAAAAACTGAGTTAAATTATTTACCGGAGTCCACCAATCATCTATTACGAAGGATAGGTAGCTTAAGAAGATCAACTTTCTACTAACTCTTTCTGAAAAGAGAGATCAAGTGGCTAGCACATTTTAATTTAGATCAAATAGATGGCAGAATGCAGTGGTTAAGCACACAGCTGAGCTAAAAAACATTTGCAATTAGCTGAGAATCAGAAATTTCCGCGCATATTACAAGCTATAATTAGCTAGTCGAGGCTGGATAGACTTAGTAATAAATACCATCATAGAGATAATTTTAGAGAACACGCAACACGACATGCGTGCTGAAGAAACAGATGTGACAACGCATCATATACCCTAGACCATAGTAGCCAATACCTTTGAGCCAATTTAGGTGTGTCTCTCTCAAGTTTCTTTGGCCCGAGTCGCTCGAGAGGGCGAGAGGCATAAGGTAATGAAGCGGCAGTCTTTCGACTGGGCCAAACTCTTTTGAAAAAAACGAAACCATTGAGTGTATATACGAGGTGTGTTCAAAAAGTATCGCGACTTTTGTGTTTTTTCAAAAATTATTCATTTATTCATGAATATCTATTTTGTCCCCTTCAAAGTAATCCCCATGAGATATTATACACTTGTGCCAACGGTTTTTCCAATCTTCGAAGCACTTCAAAAAACCATTTTTTTTATCTTGTTCAGCTCCTCCTTCGATGCCGTCTTTATCTCGTCAAGCGTAGCGTAACGTCGTCCTTTCATGGGCCTTTTCAGTTTAGGGAACAAGAAAAAGTCACAGGGGGCCAGATCTGGGGAATACGGTGGCTGCGGCATCATTAGTGTGTTGTTTTTGGCCAAAAACTCGCGCACAAGCAACGATGTGTGAGCAGGGGCGTTATCGTGGTGCAAAAGCCAATTTTTGTTCTTCCACAAATCCGGGCGTTTCTGGCGGATTGCTTCGCGCAAATTGCGCATAACTTGCAGGTAATATTCCTTATTGACCGTTCTACCCTGTGGCAAGAACTCATGATGCACCACGCCCCTGCAATCGAAGAAAACTGTCAGCAAAACTTTCACATTCGACCGAACTTGGCGCGCTTTTTTCGGTCTTGGTTCGTGCGGCAGCTTTCATTGAGATGATTGAGCTTTGGTTTCCACGTCATAACCATAAACCCACGATTCGTCACCAGTTATGACCCTCTGGAGCAAATTTGGGTCGTCGCGGACAGAGTCCAACATCTCATTAGCAATGTTCATGCGATGCTGTTTTTGGTCGCAATTGAGCAATTTTGGTACGAATTTCGCGGCGACCCGTCTCATGCCCAAATCATTGATAAAAATCGAATGGCACGAGCCAATCGATATGTTTAGGTCCTTAGCAACTTCTCTAACGGTGATTCGACGATTGGCCAATACCATTTTCTCCACTTCATTAATTTTTTCGTCTGTTGTTGAAGTGCTCGGGCGTCCGGCACGCTCTTCGTCGTTCACATCTTCTCGGCCTTCTGAGAACATTTTGTACCACCGATAAACGTTGCTTCGGTCCAAGGTAGCTTCTCCGTATGCCACAGTCAACATTCGGAATGCATCCGCGCACTTAATTTCGTTTTTCACACAAAATTTGATACAGGTTCTTTGATCCATTTTTTTGAATAGGTAAAAATCGAAGACGATCCAAAACACGTGCAAGCAAAGCAGCTGTCAACAATTAAGTGAACATTCAAAATGGCCGAGCTTGTCGGCATAAGTGAGAGACATGAGTACCAACATAACGCCACAAAAAATCGAAATTCGAATATACGTAACCCGCGAAAATTCAAAAGTCGCTTTTGAACACACCTCGTATATTGGTTGTTGGGGTTGCTGTGGACGACAAATATGTGTGGCAGTTCGACCGTGGTTGATTGTTAATTGATCGTTGTATATCGTGCGCTCTGCAAGGCGCGTGTTATGCGACCGCCCCCTCGACGACCGAAGAGAAGGGGCTTGCGGCACAAAGAGAGCTGCAATTAAGGGAGTTGACCTAAAGTCTGTTCCCCTTGCCCGGCGCACAACAGATAGTGCAATTGGGAGGGTTAGTGCACTGTGCACGGATAGCACAGCTGCAAAGTGATTAACACGTGCAGTACGGCGTAGCATGTAAAATACACTGCGCAAAGGAACGAGGTGTCCACGTGCATGTGACAAATGGTGACGTGCATTTGACGACTGGTGACGTGCATGTGATAAACACACTGCCAATCTGTCTGCTTGACACGCTCGGTCAGCTGGTGGAACACAAGATAGAGGCCATATCAACAATAAAATTATTGCGAAGCAAGCACTGTGAGTCGCACAATAAGGGGGTACACAGGGATGATCGACAATGGATGCCTTTAGACGGGTTCTACTCCGGGCCGAAGAGAAGAGATTCAAAGGCCTCAAGACGCGCGCCTTCTTACATTTAATTCCACTCGATTTTAAGAATTATTTTGATACGAAATAGAGACGAAAACAGGGCACCCAAAAACGTGGGGCTTTTCCTTGCCTCGAGAGTTTGTATGGTCCCATTTAAGGGGTCGATGCCCCCATGCTAGCGGTGTATTGTACGGTGAAACGGGGTTACTTAGGGGTCAATTCTGGGAATAGTACTGTGAAACTTTCTATGCGACGATGTTACCGGCTTTGTTACTGCAATTATCACTCATGCGGATAATTTAGCCATTATCGCCACGGCCCGCTTGAGATGAAGGGGCATGGATGGGATTTGTATCTTACCGGCCGGACTCGAACGCGTGAGATCCACATTCTACTTGCAGGTCACGGATTGCCCATCGAGAGGAAGACCAAGTACCTGGGAGTTACTCACGCCACGGTTCTCACAGAAACACCGCATATTCCAGGACCTCCAAAACAAGACTGAGGCTTCTCGCGCAGTGGCGGAGTCGACAGCACTATACGCCGCTACCTCATAAGCAGGCATGGCCCATACGGTCAGGACAGAGTTCCAATCGTACATAATGAGGATTATCGAGGTGATACACGGACGTGGTGCACACGCTACTCACTCGCCAACGCTCGCATAGACACTAGATTGCCTTTGCTGCCCCAAACACCTGTCGCCATAATAGCACAGATAACTTTGGTGAAGGGGCGTACTTACCTGTACGTCATTATAAAGGCTAGAACACTCCTCAAAGCCGCTCGTCGGGCTAACTGAGAGGCCCATCAGCAGCGGAGTCGGACTTGGGAGGAGACGCCACGGGACGTGCGTGAGAAGGGGCGGAAGACAGCTACGCTTTCCAAAATGTTTCGACGCACCCTATTTGTGTTTACTAATCATAAGACAGTTTAAAAAATGTAAGTGCCCGCCTGGCGCCCCGCCATGCAAAAGGACCATTGACGAACGGGGCATCGTCCCAGCGTCCGCTACACATATCCGTGGAGTAAAAAGAGATATGCCTTCTGATAAACAAAATATAAATATCCATAACTAGTTGAAATTCCATTACAAAATCACGTTTCAGGTATACTATCAACGAAACAAAAGCGGCTACAAGCAGCTTATCAAGACGCGACTAATCAGGTGTTTCGTCAAGAGAATGTTTCTAGATTTTACAACAGCCTCCGCATGCCAGATCGAAACAAACACTTAGTCCAGGAGGAAGAGCGTCAACTGTGGTGCACTTAACTATGACGCACGTCGATTGGAATAAGTGAGAAGTTAATTTATTAGCATTGTATTAAACGTAACTACACAGAATACATGCATTATATATGAACGCAGAGACAAGAGCCCGCAAGTCCCGGAAAACCTATTTTGTAGAACTACAAAGAAGGTACGAAAGCACGAAATATAAAATTAGGAAACTGTGCTTGGATAAAGATTGAATCTGAGTTTTGCTTCTCCATCAGGGATTTACGGCTAAATAGCAGAGAGCGTGTGCTCGTGTGAGCGCCCATTCGGAATCGATACAGCACCTACACATTTAGGCGCCCGCTCAGGAATATCCCCCGTTAGAGTCTAAGAGAGAGCGTGTTTATTAGGTATAGTACACAAAAAATATGCTTATAATATATATTATTACTTGATTGGATTTTATATAGGCGTATTCTAATTCTAGGAAACTAACCTGAATACATAAGGGCCGAGTTCCCTTACGACAGCATGGCGCACACTTTTTTTTATTACAAAGTCTTCGAAGTTGGTGAGATTAAACACGTAGAGTGATTGGTAGGAATTTATCGGAAAATTGAAGAATATCTTGTCTAGTGCAGAATTTTTAAAGAAAGGTCCAGGACGTTCCCGTTGTATGCTAATCACAGTCCAATGCAGCATATGGATGGCTAGTGGTAATAGAATGACAACTCCAACTGCAATTTCGAAAAACACGGCAAACAAATGCCCCACTCAGAAAGATAGCGGGCTCATAAGTATCTCAAGACAAGACAATGCACACACCTTTTTGCTAAGGCATAAAATCACAATTTTACATACATTTTATGCTACTATATATCATGTTTACAACGTGTCTTACCTTATACATAACACAATACAAGGGCACCTAAAGGAGTATATTTACAATAATTCATAATATTATATAACTGTTTTACAAAGGCCAAAACTTACTAATTTAACTCTAGTTCACACAGATAACACACAGATAATGGTATACGTACAAGGTTAGTCACAAAAATGCCTAGCAAGGTATTGCACAAAGATTTTCTACCAACCAACCAGTGGTGCTTAGTGCACAGCTCCAAGCAGCCAACGGACACACTTTGTTGGCTCTGCTTGTACCTCCTAAGATAAAAGTTCTTTATCTTCGGAGGAGTATGCTGTCGTTGTATTTTGGCAGGGCCCAGAGATGCCATTCTCCCAAACTAGGAAAGATCGGGCAATCATTTTTAAAGACATCGTGCGTTCTTACCTACGTCGCTGCCTCCGCGACTTTGCGTCGGTGCTCTCTTAAGAACTGGTTATGTGGCTTCGTATCAGACATGGGAATACAACATTGAATTTATTCAATAATTGCACATTTGCACACTGAGGCAGTGCCCGCCTAAAAAATAATTTAAAATCGCCTCCCGGTGAGTTCGCCTGCTCCTCCTCCGCGACGGATCCAGCTCTTGTGGTCCCAGTGCGCCCGGAAGACCCGTAGGGTACCCTGCATGGCCAGGACGGTTAGGTCGATCAGGTTTTTCTTCGATAACCCGAGAGTCAGGAGATCCTTCACCGACTCGGGCTCCCATACACCGGTCATCGACACGGTGATGGACCCGAATCGGTGGGGAAGCGAGCTGGGAAGTTGATCCCTGACCCCGGGTATATCGTATTTCCTGATCTTATCCCGTCTGGCCAATGCAAGGTCTCTTGAGGGGCCGCAGACCTCGGCGTCCAAGACCCAGACCCTCGTAGGTGTTGTTATGACGAGGTCTGGTCTCCGAGCCGGTGCGGCGGGTCTTCGGAAGGTGCGCTCTCGTTCCACCTGCATTCCTTTAGCACGGAGTAGGCGGGTGACTCGCTCACATATGTCATCGTGGCGCTTGATTATAGGGCGATGGGTGTGATCGCACACTTGAGCGATGTGGGCCAGCGTCTCGACAGCGTTGCACCCATGACGACAAAATTTGTCGTACCCGGGGCGACCCCTTGCGAGTCTGGCACGCGTTGGTAGTGCGTTGATCCTTAACTTAATCAGGTTTATGTACCCCTACCGGATAGGTAAGGAGTACCCTTGACCCAGTCATTTGTAAAAGGGGTTAGGTGTGTGTGTTTCAGGTGAGCCCCATCGACTGTGTTATGTAGTGTACGAGACCAGTACTCGGTCTCGTGTGCGGCGTCTTCAATGGTCGTGTCATCGAACACACAGAGAGCGCTGGTTTTCGCCAGCTCCTTACTGTGATACTCGGTCGACAGCAGCCATTGAGTGCCTATGTGGGATGATCTGTTCAGGGCAGTGAGGCGGGAGAGGCGAAGTCTGGGAATTAGTGTACGGAGACAGGGGATGTCCAGACCGCCGTGTGAGATGTGCGCGTATAGGAAGGCGTTTGGCACGCTGTTTTCGAGTTTGAGCCACTGCAACTTCACCGTTCGCCTGATCTCACAGTCTAGTTCTAGGAGGAATTTTTGAGACGGTCGGGGACCAGCGACCAGTTTATAGAGAATTTTCGGGATAAGGAATTGTTTCAGTATTGTTAAGCGTTGCTGGGGTTTAAGGGGAGCTGATGTTAGTCTGCCGAGTAGTTCTAGGAGAGTGACCTTGGCCGTGTCGACTCTGCCATTACTGTCGAACTCGATGCCGAGGTATCTCCATCGAGCGCATATACCCTTGGCTGGCAATTGCCTCCCTCCAACGGAGAATTCGGGGGTTGACTGATAAAGGCTCTTCTTCACCCGGCTATCATAAAGATGCGAGATCGTAAAGCTCTTATCAGTGTTGATTTCAAGGCCTCTTTCTTTAAGTAAGGGGAAAGCTAAATCTAGGAGTTGTTGGAGGGTGTTCTTGGTGGAGGCGAGAAGGATGAGGTCGTCCGCAAAGGCTAGGCCCATAAGGCGGTTTCCTTCTTTTAGTCGATATCCTAAATTGTCTAAGTTTATTTTCCTGAGAATGTTGTCAAGAACTAGATTAAATAACAGGGGTGACAGGGGATCACCCTGACGAACAACCCTGGTGGGCTTGATAGTACGACATTCTTTACCGAATTCGAGGAGAGTTTGGGATGATTAGTATAGGCGCTCGATTTACTCGATGAAGACTTCCGGATACCCTCTGGCCCCGAGCGTCCACAGGACCGCGTCATGGCTGATCGAGTCGAACGCCTTACGCAGGTCGACCGACGCGATCCGCAATTCGCGGCCTGTGGACTTGGCATCATGAATGATGCCATCGAGAACCGTCAGGTTTTCGAAAGTCCCATCGAATGGGAGGAAGCTCACGCGTAGCATATTCACCTTCAGCGTGCAGTCCGACAAATCTTTTCTTAAGCAAGTTAAAAATTTGCATGCGGTAGGCACATTAAAATGCTATACCTTGTCTAAAATTTATGCATACATACATACATAATAGCTTTATTAACCGATGGTTGGTTTACAATATTGCGCGTACAGAGAAAGCACACATTCACATATACATATATTCATCACGGTTCTAAAAGTCGAGTCAACGGAACTGTTCTATCGCATCGTTGAGGGTGATATAAGTCACACTGTCTCCCGCAAAGTTTGCACAAGCATAACGAGGAAATTTCATGGAACTTCTCTCGAATACAGATCTTCATGTGGAAGCCATGTACAGCAAATCGTGCAATTAGGTGTCTATTTTCATAGTTGCAGCGCTTCCATGAAGTACATGTCATTGCCTGGGTTTCATAAAAGAGCGGGTCAATGTCTGCCATCTTATTCTCCCATTCAGACATGTACTCGTTGAAAGCTGCCGTTTTCGGTAACACGTGCATTTTTTGTAAATTCTCAACAAATAGCGGAGTCGACACCACTAAATAGACTAATCTGTTGAGACTAGTGCGGTGGACTCTTAGCGCCTTTTGTTAGAAAAGCGGCCTTGATTTGGTCAAGCGCCTTAAAGTTTAACTTCGTCAGATGCGGCCATATCACCTGTATACCGTAAGAAGCAGTAGGCGCAATCTTCAGGTTAAAGAGATGAACGGCAACGTCCATTGATAGTTTATGAGAGTCTCGGATGCTATGAAAAGACTGTAGTCCTTTCCGAATTCGTTCATCAATGTGCCTCGAGAAGTTCGTACCTCGAGACGAGAACATAACCCCTAGGTATGAGAAGTTCGAGACAAATTCTATAGATTTTGAACCTAACCGTAGTTCGTCGATTCCAGCCAATTTCCCTCCACGTCTAAACTTCATTGCCTTTGTTTTATCTAAATTTATTTTTAACTGGTTTCGATGAACGTAATGCTGCAAGGTCGCAAGGGATTGTTGCAAATGGAATTGACTGCGAGAATATAGCACCAAGTCGTCTGCATACATAAGGACGTCTACCTGCGAGTGCCGACTCCGTATCTCTTCAGGAAGGTCTCTCACCAGCACCGAAAACAGCAGGGGGCTAAGATTATCACTTTGGGCAACACCAGTGGTCTGTAAGATCGCCATGTGTTTAGCGCCTCCGTCATCTATAATAACTTGTCCTTCCTGTAAAATACCTTTAATGAGCAATATATTCAATGAGATCCCGCAAAAAGCCAGCTTGTCAAGTATAATTGTTCGTGCGGCCGTATCAAAGGCCGCTTTAAAATCTACAAATACAGCAAATAGATAAGCCCCTTTAGTTCGAAGTGCCCGTTGTATCGAATTTAGAAGTACAGCACATGCTGTCATTGTTGACCGGCCCCTTCTGAAGCCATGTTGTTGCTCCGGCAGCTTTCTGTTAATCTCAAGAAAATGTTCTAATCGACGGGCTAGGATAGCCGACAGAAGTTTGTAGATTGCGCTCTTGTTTGCGATACCTCGGTAAGACGACGGTGCCAACGGATCTCCTTTTCCTTTAGGGATAATGCTAAGAAGACTGGTTTTCCATTCCGAGGGTAGTTGGACCGTCTTCATGACCTCGTTAAAAAGTCTGGTAAAACAAGGCGCAAGGTGAATCGCTTGCTTGAGATGCTCATTTGTGACCAAATCGAGCCCCGGGGCCTTCCTGGACGGTGCTTTCATTAATGAGTCGATAACTTCCGAATTGCTAAAAGGCCGCGATAGGGCTTGACGGGCGTCAGTGACGCGCTCGTCCCACACTGACATTATCACAGGAGCGCAGCTCGGAACGGTAATGGCACTGGCAAACATTTGCCGGAAATGAGCATTTAGTATATCATGTGGGATAGGACACGCAGTAACGCGCCTGTCTGTCTGCAGCCATTTATGAGGTCGTTGTTGCGCTTCTAGGAGCAGCTTGTATTGTTTTCGTTCTTCATATTCTTTTATGGCGTTTTTTACAACTATTTTATAGTCACGACTTAATCTAGTATAAAAATAAGTCAT
This sequence comes from Dermanyssus gallinae, assembly GCA_003439945.1. NCBI lineage: Eukaryota > Metazoa > Arthropoda > Arachnida > Mesostigmata > Dermanyssidae > Dermanyssus > Dermanyssus gallinae. The sequence goes on along the minus strand of QVRM01003829.1, from coordinate 120,650 downwards.
CTCCGGGCGGATTTTTGCTAAAATGTATGCTTGAATCATATAATGTTTGCAAGAAGCGCACTCCTGATTGTACCCCGCTTGTGATCTGTAGATTGAGGTTCAATTGATATTTCCATTGCGACGGGTAGGTGCCACCTTGCACCGAACGCCAGAGTCTTCTCCTGCACCCCCCTGTACTTGACATTACATGGGTTAGCATTTGTGGCGAAAATGTCAATCGTAGATTGTCCGTGAGGCGCGACGAATGTCGAATCTTCAGCTGTAGATATAACCCACATACTGCGAGATGCCAAGGCGTTGAGTAGTGATACCGTTCTTTTACATCTTGGTTTGTCAAGCCGACAGTTGAGATCACCGCATACTACAGTCACTTTGTGTAAGTCCACCATGTCAAGGCATAGTACTAATTTCTCCAGCAGTGTTGAAATAGCTTCTGAAGGACTTGAATATATTGCAATGACGTTAATGGCGGTTCCTGTTAGGACTACGCAGTTATCCTCTGTGTAGCATGTTTTTGCGCCAGCGAGCTTGCTGTTAAACAACACTGCAACTCCCCCACTTGTTCTTAAAAATCTATGCCAACTTTGGTCAAGCTTTCAGCAGCTATACACGCATTGCCGTTCCGACTTCTCCGTAGAGAGCTGCCAGTGCCGAACTCACACTCACACGTTATTGACGTTCGCCGCGAATAACGTTCCCATATCGTGGATCCGAGTAAAACTCGTAGTAGTAGTAGTGGTAGCACAGCATGAAATGGCGGCCAATAGAAGGGAGCAATTATGAACGAGTGCATAGAAGAACCTCCATTTTCAACGAAGTAAAACGAAAGTAGTTCCGCTGGAAATGGTTGTAACATATACATTCAACATAAACATTTAATAAAAAAAAGTAGCACAGCAACACTTAACGTCGTTGTCAGCCAGACGCTTGCCTTCACTGCGAAACTTAATAGCCCTGGTGAACGCCCTGCTCCTTGTTCAGCTTGCTTTGCACAGGCAGACTAAGAAGATTTCGCTGATATGCGAAAATCACTCAGCCCTCAAATTATTGTTATCACTCCTAGATATTACACCTAGGAGGTTACTTTTATAGGCTGGGTGTCAGCTATTTAGCTGCGGTACGGTTTGTTTGAATACTATCGTGGTAATACTGCCAATCACGAGAATTGAGCTGTTGACAATTGCGTCGATGGCGACAATAACAGTAAAGGCGACACTCGACGCCAGCAATGCACCTGCCGAAACCAGCCGGAGTGATGGCGATTACTGAGACGATGACAGTGCAGAGGCTCCACTACGCAGTCCACCAATACAACACCAGCACATCTGTACCGCACAGCTGACTTCACACACAGATTTTTAAGCAGCAGGAGCTCGAAGGGATACTAGACCGCTTTTCGATGGGATTGCCACAGAATCCGGGCCGACAGATCTCTGAGAGCTCCAGCAAATCCGATTGCTGTGTTCAAAACTACTCAAAAACGTTTTTATATACAGGCATGTTTAAAGCTCAAACTTAGCTGGAAAAATCCATCTTAGAGATTTCTCTGTTCTGTCTACTAAATCCTGGTCCAGTTACAGTAGTAAGCCTATTTTAGAGGGCGTTCTTGTATTATCTTCCTTCAGCGGCTCCATAACGTCGTCGTTCGTTTGAAAAGTTCTGCAGCAACATGGGACTTGCTTAACGCTTCTGTGCATTCCTAAGTTAAACATTTACGCCTAACAAAACATAGTTTGCACGAGCGATGCTTATTAAAATAGCGACATGCCGCATAATCGCAGCTTCAATTTGGTAATTACTAGCATCCACCGCTCAGTGTGTGATTTTATACAAGGCTAGTCTAGGAAGCATTTTTTTATTTAGTTGAAGATTCTGGCTGACTTATTAACATTGTTAAGCACTTGGGGGCTCATTTTTTTCTGATGAGCATATATTTATATCAAGTCGACGGGCAAGAAAGACAAAAGTTTACCAAAATACCAGTAGTCTTTATGGCCTCGTAAGTAATCACTGCGGGTAATCTTTTGTCGACCAGACTAAATTACCAGTAAGAACTTGCGAGATTATCTAAAATAGATTTGTGCTCGTTGCAGTGCCCGTTAGAATAAGGACTTCTCGATAACACATCTTGAACAGGGCTAGAGAACTTTTATTTTATGGACATTTCTAAAGTTTTTTTAGTCAGGTAGTTGAGTCAGTTAAATGTCCAGTCAAATCACAGATCTACAGATACAGTGAAGCAGACGTTTTTTCAGCTCGTATGATGCATGCTTCCAACCGATGCAGTTTGGGGAAAACATTTTAAAAACATCTCTGATTTCTGTGACCAACTCATTAGAATTCACGACGTAAAACATAAAGTTGAACTAGCATTCAAAAATGTATATGAATTTGCACCTTACAAATATGTTTGTATTTAGGAAAAGGCTACACCGTCAATCTTGCCTCAAACCATACTAAGTCCACTAATGTGTTTTAAATAGAGGCTATATTCAAAACATGCGTTTCGTCACGCATGTTTTGGTAGGTTGGCTCACCGATTGAAACAATCTGCACAGCGCCCACGTGCATGATAGGTTGATGAGAACGAGTACTCACAAAATGGGACCGTTCGTAAAGCCAGGCAATAGTATTGCAGCAGACACTCCTACTCGGCCTAAAAACACATGCTTTCTGCATATCGTTATTTTCTAAGGTCGAGATAAATCATTACAGTATTTTTGTCAGTTTTTATTTGCATAAAATAAAGCAATTTGAATGTGTAATCACGATTCTTTCTAAAAAGCTTACACGTAGTGTGTTCGGTTTTCTATATATATAAAAGAGGAACAAGTGTTTTTGCAGCTATAGTTACTGCCACTTGACATGTCAATTCTGAATAATTGTGTAATGGTGGCATAACAACAACGAAGAGCTGGCAATTTTTTAGTGTTCAGTACACCTCTGAGAAGAAAAACAAACTGTAGAATCCTCGAGAACCTTGTAAAGTGATCTCACTTGTTGTTGTTATATATATATATATATATATTTATTTATATATATATATATATATATAGCTTGGGAGAGAAAGATAATTATGTGATTCTTGAATTCACTTGAGAATTAGATGCGGTCCCTAAGTTTCGTTGAAAACATAAATAAGATACTTTATACTCAACAATTCTAATGATCGCAAAACCCAAGAGCTCGATTATATGGCTTTGAAGAGGGCATGTATGTGTATTCAATGCAGTAAAACATTATTGTCGTTCCTGAAAATATATATACTGTTTATATCGCAATAACCTTGCATTTCAAGATGGTACATTATTACATTACAATTCATTCATTTTATACAATTTAAACACTTCAGCGACCGTCCCACCGGGCGAAAAAGTGCAAAAACCGCCGATGCTTCTGGCAGCTCGCTGCGTAGTGTTTAGCGCATTTCTGCGAGCAGAACTGGCAACGACATTGATCGCCAACTTGGTGAAATCCTTGGGTCGAACATACCAAGTGATGATAGCCATGCGCAATGTATCTTGTGTACACGTGCCGGCTAGTGCATGCCATTCCATCCCAAAGCTTCCTGGCGAGGTACACATCCAATTGCGCTACCGCTGCCAAGGCCTCGGTCACTTTTCCCTGCCACTCCAACAAAAATTGCTGAAGTGCTCCTGTAATAGGTGACCTAAGCCTGACTCTGATTGTTTCCACTGCCGGCCCGCAACCCGCTAGCAGGTACACGAAGCGGCTTCTTGCCGTCCGGGGTGAGCAAAAGACCCGTTTCATATATATCGTTAAGCATCTTTCTAGCTGCGCAAAATTTGCCGATGAAAGATGGTTCCACACCCTGCCAAGGCTGTAGCTCAACATTGGCACAATCTTAAGCTTAAAAAGACGCACGGCCGCACTCAGAGACAGTCGTCGAGGGTCTTTCACCTCTGTGTGAATAGAGGTAATAGCCGCTCGACACCTGTCGCCGATGTGCTTTGTAAAGGTCGTTCCCGTATAGTGTAGTCTCAAATCCAAATACGGGAAAGAGTTGTCAAACTCCAGCGGTTGGCCACAACAGGGTATCTGCTGCGGCCAATCGACCTCCACGGCGAAACTTCATGGCTTTCGTCTTCCGCGCATATGTTTGCAGGCCCTTACGGTGAACGTAACTTTCTACGTCGTCGAATTCGACGAATGGCACCGCGGTCCCGGTGGGCCACTACTATGTCATCCGCAAACATGACGACGACGGCGTTTCTAAACTCCTCCCGCACATGGCGAGCTAGGTCTGCGATGAGCAAAAATAATGCCAGGCAACTGAGAGGGTCCCCTTAGGGGGTCCCTACGTTTTGACTCAACTGCAAGGCGTCTGCGCCCCTTACGTTTACTTCAAAGCGGTCTTCAGCAAAGAAGCTGAAGACCACTCGTAAGAAAGAACCACCCACCCCAGCATGTCGAAATGAATCGACTAGTAGGTGACGGGGAGCTTTGTCGAAAGCCTTGACACAATCGATAAAGACGGCGTACAAGTGACCCCCGGGTACCTCGACCTTTCCTGAATCCGAATCGCTCCGGAGGTAGGGCTTTCTCCACAGTTGGAAGCGCTCTCAAGATAATCAACTTGGCGAAGCTTTTCTTGAAAGTGCTTTCCGACGCGATACCCCGATAGAGATTTGGATCGTCCATGTTGTCACAGTTTTTGCCCTTGAATAGCAGAGTAAGCCTGGCCTCGTGCCAAACCTGGGGTATGTGTCCCCCGCTGAGTATTTGATTAAACAGCTTACACAGCTCCTCCGCTAAAACATCGGACGACCCAGACCAATGTTCGTAATAGATCCCATCAGGACCACTACCCTTTTTCTTAGGTAACCCGCGCAAGATCTGCACAACTTCCTCCACCGTAAACGGCGAATTCATGCCGTGCTGCTCCAGAGTGAGCGGTTGCTCAATAACTGGGTTAGGCCCGGGGGCGTTTGCATCGAGCAGAGGGGCAGTAAAGTGCTGCCGCAACTGCTCCTTTGTCATGCTGTGCATGTTTCTGTTTTGCCGGCGAACAATGTAGACATGGGGTTTTGCTCTGCTCTCCCAAGCAAACGAAACTCCTCCTCCTCATCATACCGGCGCTTACTCTCCACAAGCAGTTTCTTGTAGGTTGCCATATGTCGGCCATAGAGCGCCCTACGATCAGCAACTACCTGGGGGTCGGGGTGTAGAGCCCGTGCTCGGCGCAGGAGCCCCAAGACTTCCCGACGTTTTAAGTAGCAGGCCTGTGTAAACCAGGGCCGCGCTCGTCTTTGTCTGTACTTCTACCTGACTCGTTCATGAAAATCGCAAGCATAAAGTTACGTATTATCTATGGAAATAAATGTACCCTTTTTAGGCTGTGATACCTACAAGGCTGAGAAGATGGTCAAGAGACGGTGCTGAAGTTTAGTTTAACAATGTTTTTATATTCTGAACAGCCGAACGCCTAGCTTAAAAAGCTTACGCTTGGCGTGGTTGCACCGGCGAAGGGCACAGCATTTTTGTCATATAAAGCATTTTGAAATATTATAGATGTAAGGGTGTTTTGCTGGTATCTGGATTTCTTTTTCATAAGCTTCTACAAGAGACTGCCGGTCATGAAAAGAACTTTGTGCAGGACCAGTTTCCTTAACCTGTCGTGTTGTTCGTATAAGCTTTGCCGTCATTTAGCTAGTCTCTTCAGGTGGGTGGTTGAATTTTGGAATGAGGCGCCGCTGATGAGAACCTTCTTCTAATAAACTATGAATTATTGTTTTTACTCAAATTAAAAACAATATACACTTCATGTAAAAGGTTGTCTTCATAATTCTCTACCTCTCTTCAGCCTCCCGGCGAGGGAAGCAGTGGAACTAATAATTTTGGAAATTTGTTTAGAAGTTAATTCTTATGGCAATTGTTATTAATGATGCCAATGGAGCGACAATTGTCTCCCGAGAACGTGTGCGCCGTAAAGGTTACTCAATCTCGTAAAGAGTGGGCTGAGACCACATTAGCAGTGTGCCCCGGACGGACGCAGCATTCCCGCGTTGAACGTCGAGATCGAGACGTTGTCTCAAGAAACCTGCAGATCGCTTATCACCAGTTGCCAGGTTTAACTGCTCACCGACTCTGTGGAGTAGTTTGCGGGTGATGTTGCCTGGGCCGCCCAGGGTTTCAAATGCTAGCGGCTGAAACTCATGTGGGTACCCGATGGAAGCGTATTTGGCAAGCTTCCTTGTCTCGGCTAGACTGCCAGCGTAGCCTGCCGAGACCGCCCCGCCGCCGACCATTGAAGGTGCTAATGAGTCGGTGACTGTGGCGTCCCAAACAAGCATCCTTCCCCTACTGAAAGGGGTAAGGGTCATCCCATCTGGGCGCTTACCATCTACGGCGGAGAGACCTTGGGGCTCTAGAATGCAGGGGTATCCGCATGATCGAAGTGCTCGGCTGAAGGTGTCGTTAATACCGGCATGTCTGGCCCGCCGTCCGGCGCTTATGATGCACGATAAACCGTGATGCGCTAATTTGTCTACAGGTTGACCGCATCTGCATTGATGAGGAGTGACGAGGTCACAGCCAAGACGAAGACCTGTCGCAATTCTTGTTGTTTCACTGTCCAGGAGAGTGCCCAGTGGGGCGCTGGGAACTGCATGCAACCAAGCTCCGGATCCCTTGGCAGCGACCGCTTGGAGGCGAGCCTTCGTGGAGTTGTCGGCAGCACCTGCGAGTAAGCTGCAATACGCTTCGTCGTATAAGAACGCGCTCCAGTCCCGCTGGCTCAAAGGGTTATCCGGAACGCCCCTACATACTGTCTTTAGTTCTTCATGTAAGCGTCCCTTGAGTTCGTTGTACTGAACAATACCGGCCTCGTCTAATAGTGCGGTGGCGTTGCTCTCTGACCGGAGGAGGGAAGAGACTATCGCTGGCCCAGCCGAGACGAGCAGATCCGGGATCTCCAGGCCCCCCTTCGAGATTGGTAGTTGAGCCTGCTTTCGAGCGGAAGGTGCCAGCGATAGATTGAGAAGAGACTCGAGGCTGTTCACAGTCAACTCGTTCAATGCACGCAGATCATCTACTTGTTCTGTTAGGTTCGCTCCGCGGAGAAGATGGGTGACCCTGGTAGCTGAAAACGAAGATCGGAGTAAGAAAAGGGCGCGGTGGGCACTAAGCGGGGCGAGGTTGTCGGCGACGTCCTTTAGCTTGTTTTGCCACTTTGCCAGTGCGCGCGTGAGCCCTTGCGGTCGAAGCGGGACTCCCAGCAGCTCCAGGTCGCAGTCAAGTGTTACCTTACATCCCGGCAATAAGGTCTGTAGAGTGTCAAGGTCAGGAGTCTGTGTGCTGCTGCCTGTCACATAAATCTCGCATTTCTCTGGGTTTAGTTCTAAACCCGAGCTTGCACGAAAATCAAGCACGCGCCGAACGTCGTCAGCAACTGTGTCCGCATCGCCTCCTAGCACGCCATCATCAAGGTACCAAACATTCAGCGGGCTGTTGAGGGAGTCGACTAGGTCTTTAATGCTTAGGCAAAATAAAAGGGGAGCCAAAGGATCACCCTGTTGCAGCCCTGTAGCCGAAGCTATGACATCATCTGGGAGAACCAAGCAGGAAGCGTTACGGTACGCCTGGTTGAAGTAATGCGATAACTGGGGACAATGCTTTAAGACCGCCTTTAAGAGATAGTCCCGTCTTACAGAGTTAAAAGCGTTTTTAAAATCCAGTTTTACAAGGACCCCAGGGAGCGTGCGTGAATTAATAAAAGCTCGGGTGGCGTGAATAGCGGCCTCAGCCCCTGCTGGTGTGGCAAACCCAAGCTGATGTAAGCCCATCCCCTCGCGAATCGTCTCCCTGGTTCGATTACAGGCAATTTTTGCAGCCAGCCTGCGCAAGGTAGAGGAGCATGCAATCTTACCGACCCGTCTTTCTTCTGTAAGGCGAAAAGCCTTGCCCCAAAGATTATGGGCAGTAGTTGAGGTGGGGGGGCGCCCCACAAAAGTAAGTCAACAACTTTGGCCAGTGCACTCGCCAGTCGGCTTGCTGTGTCTCCCAGGGTTGGAGAAAGTAGGTCCATGAGCAATCTGGGCCGGATAAAATCCAGTCCCCCGGCGGCACTCCGTGAAAAACTTTTGACTGCGGCTATTACTTCTTCTCCAGACGTGGTACAAGGGAGTGGAAGGCCGGGGGAGGCTGGCCAATCTGAGTTTGGCGGGGCCGGGGGGTGTTTATCGCGGAGAGCTGTCAAGTGATCTGTGCTGGGAGCCAGCGCGTCTGATGATCCGATCAGTCTCGCGGCCCCTGACACGTCACCCTCCGATAGCTTGAGAATGGTCTGTCGAACACGATCATTTGTAAACGTACGGGTTCTCGCGGCGGCCGGGGGTAAAATCTCGGCTAGGCGCAGCCCATTGGAGAATTCACGTAGATTGTGACGGATAATAACGGAGAGCGATTGTGCGTCGTTGCGAGTCGTAGGAAGGCGGAGAATCAATGGCACGAAGGAGAGGAGCGCATCCCATGCAATGACGTTATTATCGGCTGAAACTCCCAATAGGACCTTTGTTAGAGCTTCCGCTACCTGTTTCCGTACCGCTTTCGGGACGATCCTTAAGAGTCTCAACCTCTTCGCTGCACCCTGAATATTTTCGATGATACGCGCGGGCTGCTGTGTGTTATTATCGATCGGCATGGGCGAAAGTAGAGGTGAATTAGTAGAACTTGATGGGTGTTTGGCTGTTATGTGTCTAGTGAGTCCTCTTCTTGTGTATAACCCGTTGCAGAAGGGACAAGCTATTCGCTCTGACTGTGTCGACAACCCTGACTCGCCACTGGCTATATTATTTGAGATATGTTTAAGACTTTCCAACACTGGTAGTAGCTGCAGAAGGGGTTCTAAAACCACCACTAGGGCTCTAAGTTGACCTAACAGGTCAACTTAGAGCCCCCTGACACGACTTGCGACAAACGGGTTACAGCGTCGGCCGTGGTCAGGTTTGACCGCGCGAATTTGGGTGTTCGACGCGCCGGGGTGCGTGTTAATCGCCGCCTTGGAGCGAGCACTCCTTTGTTGGCGTAGGGTCTCCCCGTGCGCTTTTTAAGCTTCTTGGCGGGAAGTGGCCTGGGTGCAGGTAGTAGCAACTGCGGGTTAGGGTCTTCGGGCGACTGGGTAATCCCGCGAACAACATTGGCGTACGTAAGTTGCCCACTTGGATGTTGCGACGTGGCGTCTAATCCAGATGTGGGGGTTATTCGACTGCTGGTGATCTCCGCAGTTGGGTGTGTTACCCGAACCTGCTGCAGGGTTCTGGCTTCAAGGAACAATCTGTTTCTTTCTCTGAGATAGGCCAGACGGGGGCAGGACAACGAGCCAGACGAATGAGCACCCCGACAGTTGATACACTGTGTCTGGTTGGTGCAGCTTGCGGCAAGGTGGCCTTGACTGCCGCACTTTCTGCAGACTTGCTGTTGCGTGCAACGTTCCGCAAAATGTCCAGGCCGTAGGCATTTGTAACAAAGCCTAGGCTGGTCGGGTTCAAGCACGACATGGTGTGACTGGAATCCCAAGAATATTGAAGTGGGCGGTTGTCGGGTAAACAACAGAATTACTTTGCCCAATGGGATCCTAGCCCCAGACTGAAGCCGCGAAAGTCGTTTTACATGAACGACACCCAGCGGTGTTAGCTCCTTCAAAATTTCTTCCTCTGTAAGGCAAGTTGGAACTCCTTGAATTGTCGCCCTGAATGTCGATAATGATGGGCAGTGGGCTGATACCAAGAAGTCTCCAAGTTTAGTTACCGGTAGCAGCTTCTGAGTAGATTCTATATCAGGAAGCCATACTATGATCGACTTTCTGTCCCCGGATATCTTGGACTTGGACGACAAGGCATAGATGTGCTTATATATAGTTAGTAATGAACCTTCGGGAAATTCTGCTTCATTGCACTCCGGCGTCTCTTTCCGTCTAATGACTACTTTGAACGCACCCACCGAAGCCGTTGATAAATCTTCCTTAAGTTTCTCTAAGTTTCGTTGTTCTCTTGAGAGGGTTTTTTTCTCCCTTCTTGATGTGACGGTCACAAACCCATCATTTGGTGAATTCTCCTGAGCTTCGGCCTCGCTTTCTGGCGGCGAAGCTGGCTTCTTTCGCTTGGCGCCAACGCTTGGTTGGTATGCTGAACTCGTTTCACATGGTGTATCCGTGCCCGTGGTCGCAGTAGGTCCGATATTTGCAGTCGTTCTCGTTGTTGGATGTTCGTTGGGCACGGGAGACGCACACTGTCGTAGGCGAGCTATGTCCAGGGTTGGCGGAGGCGGCTGCTTTTCCGAGTCGTCGGGTGGCATTTTGATGGCTCTTTGCTGCAAGTTCTCGTAGTAGCCGACTTGATAGTTGGCCGAGTTATATTTAAGCACTGTGGTACGCTCCCACAAAAAAAAACTTTTCAGTTCACTGCGGGTTTCGAACTGAGACCGTTGGGCTGGCAGCTCGTTGCGCTACCGCCTCGGCCGTGTGCTCTGTTGCCACCAACGCACACCTTAGCGTGTGGCTAGCACGCACGATCGTTGCCACATGTAAACAAAGATGATCTGCACTTCTGTCAATAGAACGAACACGAATAGCCCGGCGCGCTAATGGATATTATCACTCCTAGGCACGACCTGGGCTATAGAAACACTTCAGGGCCTACAATGCACAGCGCTCAGAACTCTGCAGCTCCGACAATTACTGTGCTAAGAATCACTGTTGATGAGACACTCAAACTTGTTAAATTCGACCAATTTTGAAGAGCGATTTGACGCACGTCCGCTCTCGACAAATCGAACGCGAAAAAAAGCAATTGTTATAGGCACTCCGCAATAAAGCATTCGTAAGGTACTGTACGCAGCATTTTATATGTGCTGTGTAATGACAATACGAGAGAGAGAAGACAAACTCCATTGGCCGTCCGTTTCAAGACGCGGGGGTGGAGAGATGTACTAAGATAACAACCCATGCATCAGAGGGCTCTAAATTGCGTGTAAGTTATTAATGAAACACAACAGATTGTACGACCTGTGGGAACCTACGAATCAACAATTCTAATGGTCGCAAAACCCAAGGAGTCGGCTAAGAAGTGCTCGAATATATAAACAGTGCGGGCTGTCCATATATTATGTCAGAAAAAATATCAGAAGTTAAATAGCTTATGTCATGTATACAAACGGAGAAGGATATATGTGAGTGAGTTTTCTATAATACAACAAAGTGCATATTTTTCAAAGAAGTCCAGTGGCGTGGTGCATCCGCGTGCGTAACCAGAGGAGGCACATAGGTGCACGAATTCGATTACCATTGCCGCACATTTGTATTATTGAGGTCCGCCTTATGAAGCAATACGAGAGCGGCTCCATGGACGTTAAATGTTGGCTGAGAGTCAGATCGAAGGTGTTGACTTGAGCGGCAACAATTGGTTTTAAAATATTGGGACCTTGCCATGCGTAGGATGGAATACCATTCGAGTAGAACTCTCTCTTCGTCCTTGATTGTTAAATTGTGTTGCTACGGATATTCAATACATTAAATGCGTGACTGTTGTTCAAGAAACCCGCAAGCATGAGGTCACGTGTTCTCGTTGAAAATAAACGTACCTCTTACATCTACATGGCTGAGATAATGGTCAAGAAACGGCTTTAGATATTTCTTGAAAAATAACACCACAGCGGAAACCAGCCGAGTGTGACTCGCGTCGTCGCTGCAAAGCCCTTTTTTTGTTGAAGTTGCCGTTTTGTTTGACAATGATTTCTTCATTGTGAACAGCCGTACGCCTGACTTGAAAAGCTTACATTTAGAATGGATGCACCGCCGCTGGACCAGAGCTATGTTCAACGAGTATTTTGGTGATACGGGGCGCAGAATTTTGCATTATATTATATATGTAAGAGTGTCTCGCTGGCATTTCCAGCTCTCTCCTAACCTGTAGTGTTGTTCGTCTAAGCTATGTTGTCTTTTAGCTAGTCTCTTTAGGTGGGTGGTTGTGCTGATGAGAACCTTTTTCTAATAGGCTATGATTTATTCAGCCGATATTTATGATTGCATACAACTGCAGGTGATAATAGATTTGTTGACCCAAATCGAGTATAATATACACTTCATGTATATGTACTTGTAATTTAAATTGGACTGCACAAGGTGGTATAGTACGCTATAAATATCAGACATCAACCCCGTGCCCGCCCTCACCTTTGTAGGCTAAAAAACGGACAGTCTTCGGCCATTGTTGAAGGATTGAAGCATTTAACTGAAGAAATGTGAGCAGTACTCCGAGGTACGCAAGCTTATCCACAATCAGTTTCCGCGACGCTGTGCCAGAGACAGATCTAGAGTCACCAAAACGGCATTAAGGGGTAACTGTTTTTGAGAGAGTAGAGAAGCACGGAACTGACAGTCATTGCTTACTTTCCTCTTCTAAATGTTTCTCCCTTGGGGGACAGACAGCAATTTGAACGTTATTCTTTCGTGCAGTGCATTCGAGAAGCCTTGGCCCCTCCCTGGCTTGTAATGTAGAAAGAAATAGGCCTTGTGTCACGTGGCGCTTTATATCTTTTCTTGAGCTTTATTGCCGTTGCGACCGCTTTCTCAATAATCTCGCCATCCTGCCACAGCGAAGAATCCTTCGGCAGACGGATCGCTACAAACGCGCGTCCGGTGGGGAGCCTATTGTGACTCGTCTCTTAAATTATACGCCACAACACTATATGTGGTGTTAGCAGTAGTGGTCGTTGCTGTTGTTGTTTTGGAGATTCGACAGCTTTTAACGTCATTCTTTGCCGCTGCCTCTGCTGTCTGTTGTTTGTGAACAACATTGTTGATGTTAGTCGTGTATAAATGCATCTTGTCAGCAAGGCTGGCAAGTCCGTCATGAAAACGCCTACACTCTTGGCTGTAAACAGGACTTGACACTTGAGAACAAAAAACTGTCCATGTTGTTTGTCCCTCGCCTCATCTAGAAAGCTTTTGTAGAGAGCCAGTGCCTTGTCAATTTAAGCACTCTACATGCCCTAGATGCTACTAGTAAGTAATTAATTAAAATAGTTACGTCGTGCTGGTAGGAGCTGCTCGCCTCTCTGCCGTTTAGTGTTCCGTTACACACCAGTTTCCTCAAGTTAAATCTCGAACAGGTTATCTGCCATGGGCACACAACTCAGGTAAGCTAGAATGGAGATCGTGGCTAGAAGCGATTCGGGGGTCGACGGTTGTCAATAGTGCCCCTCTAGACCTTAGCTGCCGTGTTTGCTACTGCCACCGCAGATACTAACGCTGCTTGGCTTTTCTCGGGCGCTTTGGTTGTGTGCCGCCCCCTGAACTCGCGTGCGCTGGCAATACTTGCTTGGCGTCCCTGTCTTAGTTCTTTGACCATGAGCTGTCTGGCTAATAAACCTGGTCGCGGCTCGGATGCTTTCTGCGCATCTTGTCTTGTGTTCTTCTATTTTCAAGCGAGCAGATAGTGATTACTATCGCATCTCATCATCCGTGCCTCTGCCGTGTTGCTTTCCTCTTTCTCCTCCTCCGTCAGAATATATTTTTGTTTGTCCACTCCTCAGGATATTCTTAATTGGTCGGTGTTTCTCAAGCAACAATTCTACCACTAACCTCTAGGACAACAGTTGCCAGTAGGTATCTGTTGTCATTGCACAAAATTCAAAGTTCAATGATTTTCGCAATACCCCGAATAACCTACACTGTCTTACTGGTAACAGGTGGCTTAACCATCCTATGTATACGTCTGGGTCTTTCACGACTAGGCATCTAAAAAAGTGTTGACTAAAACTAAGCAAAATATATAACATTTCAGTAGAATTTCAAATATGATTTTGACTTTAAAACAAAAGGAGTAGTTATCTAAAAAAAATCAACCGAGTCTATTACATACGTTTTATTGCACGAATTTCAGACAGTGAATGGACGTCCTAATTACAATTAACATGGATATACCACAGGACGTTTAACTGGAGTTCAGTTAGATCATGACCCGGGATCTTAGCGTAAAGTAAGACGAAAAATCCATCATATATTTTGACTTCTCACGTGATTTTGACAGAGTTGACCATACTTTTAACGTAAAGTCAGGAGACGTTACTAGATGTTACTTTAGTCCGTATCGGTCCGAATGACTCTCCAATGGTATACTACTTGCTATGATCGACACATAAAGAGAAAACAGAGACAATTACTGTCTCAAAAAATAATAGCAGATATCATAATATTATTTGTCCAACACAGTTTATATTTTTTAATATGAAGAGAAGATGGCTTAGGCAGACCCTAACATTGCCTTACCTGGGCTATGACAAATAAGGAAAAGCCTGGAAAGCCTGAATCGTACGAATCGGCACGTTGTAATTCGTTACGCGGTGCATCTTTTAATGTATTTTTTATTCTTACGTATTTCTAAAGTGAATAATAAAAGTAACGAATATTATCTCCACATGGATTATTGTTACTAACGGAAATAAGATGTTTATTACACTTCTAAGTTGTACAGCTTCATCCGGATCAATCATATGCAGAAGATTTTAGTTGTCAAGGCAAGTTGGTCGCCTAACACTTTCTGTGTTAAAACGTATACGATAAATACCCGTCTTCTTGTTCTAATGCGATTGATTTATTCTACTCTGATGAGACCTCAGAGACGTCGGGTCACTAAAGTTCAGGTACGCTTCTTTTTGCCTGTAATGACAACAAACCTTTGCAATCGGCAAACTCAGCAACACTTAAAAAATGCAACGTAAAAATAAACGCGACTAGAAAACATTTACCATCTGTATTGTTTTGGCATAGCTAGACTTAAACGAAGGTGTATGATATTGCTACAAGAAGCTACATATGAATGTAAATATGAATATAAATATTATATAAGCACTCATTGCTCGAATTTTGCAACAACAAATAATGATCCAGTAAATATATGTAGTACTGTGTAATAGCAATAGGTGATACCAAAATTATGTAATCCTAGGTGTAAAACACAAATCCTTGGGCGAAGAATTGTGCTTTATGTGATACAAGCAACAATTGTAAATATAGCAGTCCATGACAACGACAGATCGATAGACGATAACAACAACATCAACAACAACAAACATCATCATCAACAACAACAACAACGAGTCAATTCGCACTCAGACGGAAAATACAGATATGTGACGCCTGCAAAACCAGACATTATGCTGTTACGTACTTGAATTCGAAAGTTTACACAAATGCCGAATCATCTAAATTTACTGTTATACTGAAAACAGCTCTTCTAGTAACGACACCAGTAGCAACAATCCCCCTCCATTTGAAACACATGCGACGTCCGAGCTAGAGGTAGAGTGCTTCGATATTGAACCAGAATGTGCAAGCTCCGATCTCTTGAAGGAATACATACATACGACTGATTCTCCAGCTCCTTAATACTAGTGTTTCTACATTTATCTACAGTACATACAAAAACGACAACGTTGGTGGCGGCTATGGAGAGAACCAGGGTTATGGCGGACCTAAAAAACGAACTACGCAGGTCGTGGTAACTACGATTTGTAACCGACCGCTTATTATTCTAATTATAATAGTGGATGTAAGAGACGCCGCGGTGACCGTATCGGCGGAGTATCCAGTCTCATACGCGGATTTTTCCGTTAACCGCATGGAACCGCATGACGCGCAGCGACCCTCGTGGTCTGGGAGATCTAGGCAGCTCCCAGGGGGCCGAAGGTGGGCCCTGCCGCGCTTATGCGCGGTAACCCAGGTGGACGTGGCGGTGTCTTGAACATTTGCTGCGGAGGCACATAATAAGAATTAAACATGGCCCGTAAATGACTACCTTCAGGGCGGGCACAACAGACTGGGTGGACCCGTGCGAAAGCAAGACCGCTGAGAAAAACATGAGCAAAACATACGTTAGCGACTGTAGCAGCATACCCGATATACCATGGACGGCGATATTCAAGAACAACAGAACGAGCAAACAAAGCTACAACGCTAATTGGCCAAACAGCGACTATGCAACAGAAAATGACAACAGCGGTTACAACGCGCTATAATGAAGTAGGTGGCAAAGATTACCCAGATTACGGCTACCACACCGAGAAAAGGCGATAATAGCCCTTGGGGATAACTACGCTAATAAGCAACTCGTTAAGTTGTCGTCGAGGTTTCATACTAAAAGTCTGAGCATTCGTTCTTCTAGTGACCCCCGTCTATAGTGCGCCGTGTATATTTGACCTTGTGGGTGAACAGGCCGCTTGCGAGAATAACTGTAGTGTCAAAATAGCGAAAACATTGGGTGTTTTCAAATCAGCTATTGAGCACTTGAAGAAAGTGATTTTAAAAACTGAAAACGATTATGACGAAGTCAGATATATGTTCACTAAATTGGATATTATCTCAGCCTACATGAATTCTCTCAGGAGCTTCTCTATACAATACAGCCTACTCGTATTCTCTCAGGAGCTTCTCTCATTGACGTCACGCTCGGTGAGGAGAGAAAAGCAGAGATTCAAACACGCTGCTCCCGCTGCCGGCCGGCTGCTGCGAGTGTGTGATATATCAAATAAACAGACTTACTAGTCGTTGAACCCAACCGCCAAGAACGGTTTCTTTACTCTCGTAAATAACAAACAGAAATCCACGAAATTCGCTTCAACAAAGGCTCCCCCGGAAACTCTACATTAGTGCCGTGACTAGGATTCGAGTCCTTTTGTTTATCTTCTGTGGATATTGTTTGCTTTTTTTGCGATTTCGGGTGCTTTTCGTCGTTTTGAACTTTGAGTGAATCGACCACGAGCAGCCCCGCGGCTCACGGGTTTTGGTTGTCGTGTGTCTCGTGTAATCTTGCTCGCAACGACAGCTCGATCATGACGGATCGAGCACTCACCTGCCTACGGCGCTTCCGGACAATCGAGCGCAACCGCTTAAAACTGTACGCCGAACGGGCGCTACAAATAAGAGACATTGCGGCAGGCCAGCGGAACAAGGCCGAGCTGGTCGACCTGCAACGAAATGTCGAAAAACGGTATCAGACGATGAGCGACTACAACGCCCAGATTGTTGCTCACAGTAGTTCGCCCGCAGAAGATCTCGATCGCGAATTTGAAGAAAGCGATGAGCATTCAAATGCGGCGCTGGAATGTTCAACACTTCTCAAACGGTTGATTGACGAAGTGAATTTAGTAGCCGCTCCACTAATGCGTAATGGGACAACGGACTCGCCCTCGACATCCAACAACAACAGCAGCAACAACCACATCATCGTCATCTTTGATACCAAGCCAGTTAATCATAAGTTCACCGCCGCCCGTTGCCGACACTTCCCCTGAGGTGTTTGATGGGGGTATTTTGCGTTATCGTGCCTTCATCGTTCAGTGTGATATACCGAGCAAGATGGCTTAGTGGCAAAAGCCTTTGCCTTGCATTCGGGAGGCCTGGGTTCGCGACCGAGACCGGCCACTCCTAAATTGGTTTTCATGGTTCCCAATTTAAACAAGGTGAATGCCGGAGTGGATTAAAAATCGACCAGGGTAAAAAACAACGGAAGCACAGATGTCTCAATAAAAAGAGATAGTGCAATTACCATCCAACCCCCCCACCCTGATAACTGGGTAACTTAGCTCTCCAATAGCTACTGCGTGGCCCTCCAAAGCAACAAGTTGACTTATTACCGGTGAACGATGGTGGCTCTTAAGTTGCTAGAAGACAACTACGGAAGGCAGGACATCGTCAAACAGCAATTGATTCCGTTGTTGCCGAAACTACCAAGAGTGAAATCGCAGTTTGACACTGCGGGTTTACGCAGTGCAGTCGCTAGATGGACTCTGGGGTCCGTTACATACGTATTCCTTGTCGTTCAAAGCTACACTTCGGGCAGCTATCCCGTGGAGGATTGTGTTTGACTTCACCGAGAATAGGCGATTGTCGTCTATCCATTCTGCGTCAGGCAGTTCTGCTGAAAATGATTCGCCGACAGCGAATAAATTTGGTGTTGATAAATTTGCCGTTGAGGCCGCTAACGAGATCTGCCAGTTGATTGATTGTGTCACCAGGTATTCGTCACTGCGCGAAGAGACAGCGATACTCGGTCAGCTAACCGACGTCGATGAGAATCGAGAGCGACGGCAGCTCGAGGCATCGCAGAAGCAGAGGAAACCGGGCCATCATGCTAGCAATCGTTTTAAGTCGACCGTGTCAGCAGTAGCAGTGCCACAGCCACGCAAAGTTTGCACCGTGTCTCTTCTCTAATGACGCTAAACATTCGTCGTCACGCTGTGCTGCCGACTTAACGATCGAGCAACGGATGAAAGTTCTTCTTGAACAAAACAGGTGACATGTGTGTTTCCGTCATCGCCACGTCAAGCTGTCACAGTGTGCTGGACCCAACGTTGGGTGCCGAGTATGTAACTCGAGAGATCATTTACCTCGATGCACAGAGCAACTAGCAGCAGTAGCCATCCAGTCGCTGTTGCGAGTGATCTTCACGAGCGCGGCGCTAACAAACATTCTCTGGTGTGCATGGCAACTGTATTTCTGACGAATGCAGGAAGTTGTATTCCGGTGCGAGTATTCATGAATCTGGGAAATAGTTTGACTTTATTACCCCAGACGCGCTCAAACACTTACCAGACGCCCAGCCAGTTCATCATGCCAACCTCAACATCAAGCGTTTGTCAGTACTCACAAGATAACATCGCTCGCTATAAACTCACCATGCAGAGTACGTATGACGACACACGCGTCAACATACTTGCGTACAAGCATGATTTTGCCGTAGACCCGACAAATGATTGCACTCCGAGTGTACTTGAGGCGATCAAGAGATTTCAGCAGACCATCCCCTTGCGGATCGATGGCTCCTTGGCCTGCAGCCGGCCTCACCTCCTGCCGTACTAGTTGGAATTGATCAGTTTTACAAACTGGCGTTCCTTGGCCGTGAAAAACGTGTCGTTGATGGTCTTATAGCGAAACAGACATGGTTGGGATGGATCATTGGTGGGCCAGCAACGTCGGCCAACATTAAAGCTGATGTAGCGAACGACATATCTCATTGCTGCGCGGCCGCACTGTCGAAACCCGAGCGCTATACCGAGCGTCTCGATAGGTTGGAAGATTTTGGCTTACGTGACGTGTGATCGGTACTCTCATCTGACGACGCAGCCGCCGTTCGCCAATTCAAAAAGTGTGTCATTTGATCGCAGGAAAACACTGTTTCGTTACCACGCAACGACAACATATCGCAAATATTGAACAACAAAAGGACAGCCCTCGCCCGCTTGAAAAGTAAACGTCGATCCCTTCGCCGCGATCCTGAGACGTACGAGCGATATGACAATGAGGTGATGACCTTTGTATGCGAGGGACATGCTGAGGAGTTGGTCGACGTTGGCCTTGATGCCGGGGACAATTGCGACGATTCTTTCTTTATGCCAAATCACCAGGTGATAACGACATCCAGGACGTGTTCCGGATTGTGTTCGACCGCTTTTCATCAGCGCCAGGGAAGCCGTCATTAAACCACCACCTCCTCGTCAGAGCGAACCTTAACCCGGGCCTAGTCAAACTCTTAATCAACTTGCGCCTTCATCGCGTCGCAATCTCTGCCGATATCACCAAGGAATACATGCGGATAAACCTCACTGACCACGATCGTCGTTTATTCCGGTTTCCCTGGCGAGAACCTCACGACGAGAAAGTCAGATGCTTGCAGATGAAACGTATGACCTGGGGGGCCGCTCCGAGCGGTTTTCTCTTCGGGGCTACAATCCGGAGGCACTTGAAGCTCGTGGATCCTGACCCAACGCTGCGTATTGTGGCCTCTGTTTTCGATCCACTTGGTTGGCTGATTCCATTCGTCGTCCGTGGAAAGTCGATCATTCAAAAACTTTGCAATGAACATCTTCGGTGGGACATGCCAGCCCGTGGACTCCGATATAGCAACTCAGTTCACGAGGTGGACGAACGAGATTGCTGCACTGCTGAAGTTTCAAATACCTCGCTGCTGCTCTACGACGGGCACATGCAACGTAACGCAGTCACTAGAATTCCCGTTACCATGGAAACAGGTTTGTCAACCTGTTTGAGGTGGACTGTCAGAAAATGTTTGAATAGTGCAAATACTGTAAGCCTGTTCGACCTACACTGCGGTATCGGTAGCTACAACTCGTACTCTCTCAGGAGCTTCTCTTATTGACGTCAAGCTCGGTGAGGAGAGGGAGACAGAGATTCAAACACGCTGCTCCCGCTGCCGGCTGTCTGCTACGAATGTGTGATATATCAAATAAACGGACTTAGTAGTCGTTGTACCTAACCACCAAGAACGGCTTGTTCACTCCCGTAAATAGCAAATAGAAATCCACTAAATTCGCTTAAACAAATGCTTCCCCGAAACTCTAATATATATATATATATATATATATATATATATATATATATATATGTATAGAACAGCTGTTCTTAAACGGTGCGGACGTGTTCGTGTGAGGCTCTTGGAAAGTACAGCTAAATTTAGCATTTAGCGTGGAAATCCATAAGCATCAGTGAGCATAACATCTGTGAGTCTATAGGATTCGATTATCGTGAAAAGTTATAGTGTGCAACGGAACTAATTAGTTAGAAGCAGTGTCTTCTCAAAACAATCATCATCACCACTCACCTCCACCGGAATCATCTTCATCTTTTGCCACTACCTCCGTCTTTATCACTGTCTCTCGTCTTTAACATCATCACACCATCATCATAGTTGCCAACTTAGTCTCTCCTAGTATCCCCACTTCTACCGTAAGTTTCATTGGAACTACCCCATCCGTCATTATCATCATTGTAGAACAGTACCGGTCCTATCGATACTCATCATCAGCAGCATCAACGTTTGGCTCTCTCTTCACATCCCTTACAGTCATCTCACCATCACCAGTCTTCATCTCTACTCTCATTATCGACGCCGCTGTTGTCAATACTCCCCCTCCCCGGATGCCAGGTACCATTATTATCAATCTAACACGGTCTTCAGTCTGCCCGGCGACTGCATGATAAACAAACTGTAATTTGTTTGTAAACAGGCGCGGCGCAGCACGATGTATGTGACTTTATCGCTAAGCACGTCAAAGGAAAAATGGGAGAACCGCGTTTTACAAGAAGCAGAGAGCTTCTAATCGTGGTTGAGGCTGAAGAAAATAGAGCCACGCTACTATTGCTTCAGGAGTTAGCCAACGTAAAGGTATCCGCGAGGATCAGTGGAGGCCGATCTACAGTGAAGGGTAAAATCTCTGGTGTGCATCCCTCAATATCGAAGGCTACAATCTTGGCTGCTTTACAGTCTTGTGGGGTTTCCGAAGCAATACGGGTGAAAACTAAAGACCCGAAGACGAATATGGTATCGACCTCCGAACAGGTTATTTTGACATTCGCGGGTGAAAATTTTCCAGCTGAGGTTCGGTTAGGGCTGAAACGGCACGGAGTCGTCTTATATCGGGAACCCCTGCAATGTTTTAAGTGTTACAGCTAGGATCATTTTGCATTCAACTGTAAACTTGTTAATCCGAGATGCAGAAAGTGTGGCTCTACGGAGCACCTGAGAAAGGATTGCAAAGCCCAGGTTCGGTGCAGCTTGTGTTTTGAAAAACACGAAGCCACCTGGGGCTCATGTCCACATAGACTAAAGCGCATGGAATTATTACAAAAACCGTCCCAAAATAGCATTGGGAAGCGCTTGGATGCCCCGTTAGTACTACTCTATACACCTGTGGGCCACATACAGGCATCTGATAACTTCTCAAGGCGCACATGGTCCTCGGTAGTAAACAATGAGATTAAAGTCAGCGAGGCGACATACAAACCTCAAAGACCCGAACCACCGAAGGATCCAGCAGTATCAAGTGCTCCAGCTGCGACCGTCGGAAATAATTTGAGTGAGCAGCAAGTGCCGCTGTTAAAAGTGAAGGATATAGTGCAACAGGTGATTTCAACAATTGTGCCGATGTTGAAAGATATCATCGCGCAAACAGTGGCTAGGACCATTCAGGACGTTATCTTGAGCATTCTGGGAGGGCTGATGGGCGCCTTGTCAGCCACCCCGCCTTTATCGCAACCCACGACCAATGACGCTGATAGCGCCAGACCTACACGACAGGACAGAAGTGCAGATCGTGCAACGACATCTTCCTCATGTTTCAAGTCGACCTGACATCTGAAAACAACGGTGAACAGGCCCCTTGCGTACGAGAACCGGCAGAACCAGCAAAATCCGGTAGTGGGGGCCCGTATTTAGATAGTAATGTGGAACTGCGAGGGGAGGAGGGTGTTAGATCTGCTAGGGGACGACGCATACAGGGTAGACATTCTTATTTTGACGGAAACCTGGGCGCGAGAGCAAAGAGGGAGTATCAGTTTTTGTTAGTCCATTGGTGGGAGAAATTAACGTGAAAGTAGTAGAAGAAAATTAGATTGCAGTAGCTTCACCTAAACTAGAAATATTGGCCACATATGTGCAACCGGCGGGGACGGAGTTAACGGAAACGATGATTGTGCGCCTCTTGCTGGGTGTAGAAGCGTTACCGAGGAAGGCTCCAATAATTATAGGAGGGGACTTTAATGCGAGATTAGACAGAATTGATTCGAAAAGAACGGTAGCCTTGCTAGACTTACTGGATATAATCGGCTGCTGGGTAGTCAACAGTGCGAATGTGTTCACATATGAATGCCACTCCGGTTCGTCAGTCATTGACCTATTTGCAACATATACGGATAGAAGGGAAATAACGTTTGCAGGGGAAAACAATCCTTTACAGGAAGTGGCGGGACAAAGAAAACATATACCGATGGGCATCTGGGTGAAAATTAAGGGGAATGTTTAAGAGCGGGGAAGAGGGGAAAGCTCAGGAAGAAGGCTTAACGGTAATATTCTATTACAGGGGCTTAACAAAGTATTTCCAATACCAGAGGCAATACAGATAGATTGCTACGAACGCAGCCTGGTAAGGTTAATAAATGCTGCGATACTACCGGTGCAGAAGAGAAGCGGAAGGCCTGGTTTATTGAGCGGTGTAGGATGGCCAAGCAGGCCAATAGGATTGACGCGGGAATACGTAAAAATCGTTCCGGTTATGCGGCCGTTGGCTTCGTTAGTTAAACTGTTGGTTAAAACATCGTATAAAGAAGAAAAGCAAAGGTACTGGGAAAAGAAAGAGTGGGCAGCAATAAGGGAGGCTGAAAAACGACCATATACATGGCTGAGGCGAAAGGGGAGGAGGCAATGTTCAGTAGAGACGGGCAGACTATTCGAACATTTTGGGAGGATCTTGGCCGGGTCGGATACAACCCCGAAAACGCTGCTAGAATATGAAGGCCCCTGGGATCAAACGACAGAAGATGCCAGGGTTTGGATAATGAGGGAAATCACTCTTAGATAAATAATGGAAACAATTGACAGAGCATCACGGGTGAAAGCGCATGGAAATGATTTGATAAGGAATGAACACATAAAATATACCTTAGTTCTTGCGCCATACTGGAAAGCTTTGTTCAATAAATGCTTAAACACTGGGGAAATTCCACAGGCCTGGAGGAAAGCGACCTTAATTATCATTCCTAGAGAAAAGGGTATAGAAACGGAACCAGAGGCTTGGAGGGGAATAGCAATAAAGAGCTGCCCATACAAGATATTTTCAGGAATAATAGCTAGAAGATTGGATTCTTTCTTAGAGGAAAGGGGGGTAATACCAGAGAAACAGCATGGATTTAGGAAAGGAAGGTCAACTCACTCAGCAATTGTAGGGCTGCTCGGAGCAATCTGGGATACTCTGTCCAGGCCGAAGAATTGCTTATATGCTGTGTTTGTAGATTTGAAAGCGGCGTTTGACATAGAGCCAAGGGATAAGATCGTTGATGAGCTAGCTAAAATGGGAGTGCCGGGAGCAATGCTGAGGTTGCTCATCAGCATCTAAAAACAAAACACGGTGCTGATTGACAACGGGGTTGGCATTGCGGGGGAGGTAATTCAAACCACAAGGGTCGCGCAGGACGATGGACTGAGTCCACAACTGCTTTCCGTTCTTCTGGGTGGGTTTACCGAACGGATAAGGACGGGGTGGACTCGAGAGTGAGCCAAAATTTTACTGTAGCGCAAATGATGTAGTAATCTTTAGTTGTAGCCTTTTCAGAGTGAAACAAGCAATAGATCGGCTAGTTACATTCATGGATGAAATGGGCTTAAAGGTTAATTGGGAGAAAACAGTAGCCATGAAATTCCGAAGGGGCGGCCGTCTGGCCAGGGATGACGTGCTTCAAATCAGGGGAAAATAATTGAAATGTGTAAATAAATTCACATACCTATGGCTCATCTTATCAACAAGGGGCAGTAGTTTTTGATCACACATCCAGGAGAGGGTTAGGAAGGCCATTATCGCAGCCGCGGCAATTAAATGCCCATATATGCTTTCGGTCGATGCAGTAGTAGCTCTTTTTGGGATACAGATAGCACCCATCGCCAAATACATGTAAAAATAGGGTGGTCTACGTGTTGGAAGGTTGTCCACTGCTGACAGAGGAGCTACAAAAACGATGGAATCTAAAGAAAACGTGCGCCTTTAACGTCTATATGCGAAACTGGCAAACCAAAATTAGCGAGGTAGACATAGGAATTTATGGGACAGCAGCAATGAGAAGCACTGGGTGGAGGGCTAGCGAGGTGAAAGATCGCCATTTAACAAAGGCCTTTGCAGCCCACGGATTTTATTACGTTCTGTGCAACGTGGAGGGCTTCCATGAACCACAAGACGAATGTCGATGCAAAGAATGCTGGAGTAAATGTGATAAATACCACGCCGCAGTTTGTCCGGCGGTTCGGTCCATAGCAGAACTGGCAAAACGCTAGATCGATTGTTGTATCAAAAAACGGTGATGTAACATAAACACACTTACCCAGCCCGGGTGTTAACAAAAAAGAAATAATATATATATATATATATATATAACGTATAAAATATATTAGAAAACGTATATTTAATACGATTTTTTCTAATACTGTTTATATTTATAATAACGAAAAATTGTACTTACTAGGACTCAGTCTAACCTTTTTGCCTTCTTGTACATGATCTTGATGCTCATAGAAGAACGCTACACAGTAGGGCAGACGTCGTAAGCAGGGAAAGACAGGCAGCTAACGCTAGCCAACCTATGATTACGCCTTGCTTGAGCAGGCACAAAAGTTTGTCCCTGTCCGACGGTAAATTCGCCTAAAGATAAATAATATATTTATATATATATTATATTAGCAGAATAGAACAAAGCATTCCGACGGCGTTCCAAAATGCGTCTCTTTTACCGTCGAATAGGGTAAACTTTATGCAGTATTTTATCTATAACCGTTATTGATTTATCGAATGACCTCATTGACAGTATTTCGATCAAATTGTTGAAATATCTTGCGTTAAAGATACGATTTGGTTTATACTTGTTTGTAAACTATAGTACATAGGGTGTAGATTGGTTTTAGCGTGAGTACTAGTACCAACGACGTACTAAGGCGCTGACGGTAAACGTATAGTATTAGGGAAACACATTCATCTTCTGTCCAAAAGATGGGAAGAATCAGCCTCGGCACTGGCTCTGTTGGCAAAGGTATCAGTCTCAAGTTTACTTGCATTCGCCATCTCATGTCAACTGTCAAACCAGATCTCTGAAAAGACAACTGGCCAATTAATGGGTGTAAATGTTTATATTAGATATGCTATAGGTACGGCTGTTTTACCTTTTCAGTCGGTAAGGCATAACCTATGCTACACCAGTTATACACATTGCATTTATCATTTCTAAGTATACTTATGAATGTTATATGCATAACCAATTCCAGATATAAATTTTACGTATAGTCATAATATGGCAGATTTAGCTTAGTTTCAGAACTTGTCTATAGCTTTCAATTTTTTTTATGTCTAGCGTACTAAACAGTTGACACTGGCAGCAACATACATTTTTTATGTCGTCAAGCTTATACAAATGCACCTCACAAAAAAAGGTTATATAGATGCAGTTTACAAACAAACATACCCTAACAGTGAATTAGGTAGCGTGAAAAATCTGCCGAACATATTGAGTAGCACAAAATCACGTTTTATTTCAGGATACGCAAACAAGGGCAATCTCTAAATAAATAATAATATGAAAAACATTATGAACACAATCTTATTAAAAATAAGTTTTAAAGGGCGTCAAACTTACAGCATGGACGTCAATGTAGAAGTGGTGCTTGTTTTCATTAGGATGTAAACCACTGACATTGGCATGCAGTGCAGGATCTCCATGAAGGAAGTGAGGTAGGCTGAGCACAAGTGGCAGCACGTACTTACGCCACTCTGTCTGGTAGGTTTTGGAGTGGCTTGCGTCGAACGTCCCCTTTATGTGCGTTGGTGCTGGGCAAAAACACCTAAACGAAAATGAAAACAAAAATTTCTATGTGACTTTGTACAGAAGGTTAGTATTACCCAAATTCCTCTACTGCAGCCAGGTTTGGGCTCCTTATTTGGCAAAAGATATAAATGCCATTGAGAGGGTACAGGCCAAATTTATCAGACGGATATCGAAAAGATGTAATATTCCTCGTGAAAGCGTATCTCTTGTGCCAATACGTACATTACACGCACGAGGTGATCTATCGCTGTATAAAAAATGTGTTGTCTCGGGACTGACCAGACCATGTTTAAACATATAAATAATGGACTGCGAAGTGGCGCGCTCAGTGAAGATAAACAACACATTCTCGTGGAGAGTTCCACGAAGTTTGCGAAGTCGACAGACCTGATGTATGTTCTAATTATATTCAGAGGTTAAATATTTTGTTAAAAACAATGTATACTTAGGCATATATGACCCTTGAATAAGGTGCTTTTGACTTAACTTGACTTGACTTGACTTGATAATAACTATGACACACTCTGTGGAACGTGGCAGTTTCTGACTAGGCAGATTAACAAAAGTCATACTGCTTGATGGGCTGCGTTAAAAAATACGTGAATACACCTGTCAAATTTACGAGCATACTTTATACATTACATAAACGACTAAATTCTTTCATTGGCCGCATTTTGCTAACTTACTTTAAAATCCATTGACTGCGAATGTTAGTGAAATAATATTCGATCACGCCTGCCAAGAGTAAGTCAACCCAGTTTGCGGAAAAGAGTTTTCAGGAATGCATAAAAACTAACTTATCAAGTTCGTGGTCGCCGGTTTCATTAAAGAGGTCCCTGCCTCCTTGAAACCGAGTGATTGGTTCACCATTAGCAACGTATTGTTTATGCAGATACAGAGACCACGGCTTAGCAAGATCACGTGTGTAAATTTTCACGCTTTCCGGTGGTTCCTCGAAGGCTGGAAATAGCTCGCCATCTGCAATAGCCCAGACACAACGTTACCAAAAGCCAATCTAAATTCAAACTTTATATTTTCACATGCTCGAATACTACAGGGAATGTGCTGTTCTTTTGGGCGTACTCTACACACACACACACACATATATATATATATATATATATATATATATTCTAAATGCCCTCTAGGGTTATGCCGAACACCGATGCCACGGATATGATGTTACCAGACTTAGCAGGGCTGAACTAGGTGCTGTAACGATTAATATAAAGAACAACTAGGTCGCTCAATACAGGAAGTTCTGTTCCACTTATTCCACGTTCATAATACGCCCAACACGACAAATTGAGGGGTAATTTGACCCTGGGAAAAATGCACCACGCCGTACTTGCAACGGATTCGAAGTACGAAATGATCTTAAAACGCGATCACTTTTGAAAGCTCTATTCTGCGCCCCGATCTCTGGAACGCAGCATATGATAGCGCCTTGGGAGGAGGTCGGAGATGGTCCCTGCCCCTACGTCCGAGGGGTAGGAACTCTGGCGTCCATCGATGGTCTAGCCCTTCTCTAACTGTCTGGCGGGAGGACGCCATTGAAGATGGGGACAATGCGGCCGGATGGAGGCGCACCATTTCAGAGTCGCTCCATAGAACACCTCACTAGCTTTACCTCACTGACAGAAAGAGGACAAGAGGAATTTACATCGCCGTGATTGGCCATTTGGTTGAGATCAAACTTAAAATACTGGATACAGGCCTCATGGGGCTAGACTAGCTAGACTTATTTCTTATCTCCATAAGTTTGAACTGATAAGAGCAGCAAACCAGTACCTGTTCCGTACGCACGTATCTTATTTATGTTTTAGACATTCAGAGCTAAGCGCTACTTGAGTAAAGCAGCAATGGCTAAAATCCTGCCTCGGTCGGGAGGCGCGGATTTGGAGAAGAGGATATTGATAGCGTCGGCGGCGGAGTCCACGGCACTATACGCAGCGTCAGTGTGGGCTGACATGGCCCTCCGCACGATCAGCAACAGGCAGCTCCTTAGGTCGGCTCAAAGATCAATCGCGATACGTGTCAGCAGGGTGTATAGAACCAGTCAGCACGGAGGCTGCGCTAGTACTAGCCAGAATGCTCCCATGGGATCTCCTGGCAGGACAGAGGAGCACCAAGCGAAGGGACGGATATACTGACTACAACGAAGCAAGGGAGGCGACTATGCAGACTTGGGCGGAGGAATGGCGTGCCCTATCCTCACGCGCGGGCTGGACCCGCCACCTCGTCAGTGACTTACTTGAATGGTACAACGGCCCGGGCCAAGGCTCGTTATCATTCTACGCCACACAGGCTGTAACGGGACACGGCCAATTCCAAACGTACATGATGAGAATAGGCAAGTCTCACTCAGACATCTGTGTTTTGTGCACAACTGGGGAACCTGACGACGTGGACCACACGGTCGCAGGATGCCCAAGGCTCTCGAACCTCAGGCAGACCTCCAAATATGTACTAGCTGGAGCTGACACTAAAACGATCATAACATCGATGTTGACGTCAGGCCAATCATGGAGAGAAGGAGCGTCATACCTCGACCGGATCATCAGAGAAAAAAACAGCCTAGAGAAGGAAAGACGCGCTTCACTCGCTAGAAGAGATTGTGAGACGTCCTTACAGGCCTCGGAGGCCATGTCGTAGATGTAGAGCGGAACGACTCCCCCCCCAGGGCTTTGAAGAACTGGCAAACAGTACCGAACCCTGGGGGGGGTAAATGTGAGGACTAGGGTTTTTTAGTGGGTAACCCCATGCCATCGGGGAGTCCCACACTACCTACGCGCTTCTACACGCCCGGACAGTGATAACTGCGCTGGGTGTGCATAAAGCATTTTTCCCCAACCTCACAAAAAAAAAATGGCTCGACGCCGTTGTGAGCTGTGACATATACTTCAAATTTGACCGGGTTCAATGCCAGACCGCTAATAGCACCAAATTAAATAACTATCCGTATGTAGTCAAGTACGATCGGGAGGTCCCCGCCCAGAACCCCGTCATCTAAGCACCAGGCATTAAGGCGGGATTGCAGTGAATCCATCAATTCCTTGATACACAAAAAAACGTGGAGGACCCAGGGGATCGCCCTGCTGAAAACCTGTCTGCGATAGCATAGCGTTGTGGGGTATTACCAGGTGGGATGGTGCTGAACCATAGGCCAGATTCGTCTGGAGAAACAGTAATGGTGCCCACGACTTGACGGCTCGAAGCAAATGGTCCCTCCGAACGCTATTGAAGGACGTTTCGGAAGTCTAGCTTGACCATCACCGTTGGCATTTTGCGCGATTGCAAAAATGCACGAGCACAGTGGACTACTACCTCTGTACGCCCCGAAGTAGCGAACTCCTAGCTGGTGTTGGCCGAGAGTTGCTGAAATAGCTTCCCTATTATCGTAACGCCCGATTTTGGCCGCCCGTCTGCGAACAACTGAGGAACAAGCGATCGGACGTAATAAACCATATTTTTTTAAATGCAAAGATTTTTGCCCCAATGATGACAAACGGTAAAAGACAAGATGAAGGCGAGCTCCATCTGAGTACATCCACTACTTTAGCAATGGCGTCCGCCAGTCGACCGGTCGTGCTGCCCAGCGCATCAGACAACAGGTCCTGCAACAGACGGCGTCTTATGAAGTCTAAGCCGGCAGTTGAATTTCTGCCAAAGGTCTTCATCCCACTCAGTATCTTTTTACATGAGGTTGAAGAAGTGTGACTGCCGGCGGTGTGGGCATGAAGAGATCCGTAAGCGCATCTGGATGTTTGGAGCGGAGAGCTTCTGAATTTTCGTTGGCTGGCGCTAGCATTTACTGGGAGCTCACCAATCTGGCAGCACCAGAGATATCGCCTTCTGACAGCTTGACGTTCACTCGTCTGTGGAGGTCATCCTTGAGGTGGGCCATCATTTTGCGCCCTGATCCCTCGTGTGTCAGATCCCTGAGCCTTAATCCCGATGTAAAGTCGCGTAGGTTCTTCCTGACTAGGACAGACAAGGATTAAGCATCCTTTCTGGCCCGAGGGAGTCGCCACACGACCAGAGCGAAGGAGAACAAGGAGTACCAGGCGGAAAGGTCGTTGTCTTTGGCGACATTTAGGAAGACCTTAGTAAGCTCCTCCGCAACAGTGGACCGGTAGGCAAAATGCGTAACAGTTTGGCGTGACGCATGTTTGCCTGGAAATCGATGAGTAGTGTGTTAACATCAAAGTTTTCTGCCACAGCCTGGTGGGATGTGGACGGCCTGTTGACGGCATCGACGTGTCTGACCGATATTTGTCTGGCAAGACCCTTCCTCGTGAAGACACCTCTACACACGGGACATGTAGTTTTAGGTCCTCTGCCATCGTCTTTAAAATTACCGCCAAATCAGGACTGATGCCCTCTAACATCCGAGCGACGTCCGTTAAGGCGCCTCTAACGTCTCTGCGCGGCGTCTTGAAATGGATCTTTCCCTTCGTGATAAATTTAGAAGCGCGCCGCGGCCGAACGGCGACTCCCGTACGCCTTGGCTCTCTTTTGTTTGGGTTTTGGCAACGGTCGCGGATTAGGAAGAAGCAGCTGAGGCGAGGCGCTTTCTTGCGTGGCAGATATGCCCCTGAAAACTGCTGCATAGTAAGGCTTGCTATTATTAGAACAACCAGTTTGTGCGGTTTCTGCGACAGTGGCTGTGGCGTCAGGTCCTTCCGTAATCGATGCACTCGGGTGCGCTGCCTTAACTTGCTGAAGAGTGGCCTCCATGATAATCCTGTTACGCTCACGGAGATAAGCCACACGCGGACAAGAACGCGATCCGGCCGCGTGAGAGCCACCACAGTTTACACATCTAGATTGTTTGGTGCAACTGGACGCCGAATGATCAGATCCTCCACATTTTTGCAGGCCTTGCGAAGAGTACACCTGTCCGCTAGATAACCCACTCGCTGACAATTGTAGCATAGTTTTGGTTGATCAGGCTCCAGTACGACTGAGTGGGTGTTGTACCCCAGGAAGACAGATACAGGCGGTTGGCGGTCAAACGTCAGGATCACTTTGCTGAGGGGGGTTTTACCAGCGTGACCTGTGCGGAATCACCGCCGAGCGTGCACCACGCAATCTACTAGCCCTTCGCGTATCTCGTCGTCTGTTAATGCGATATCGACGCCTTGAATTCTCGCCTTGAATGAGGTTAGAGCCAGGCAGGTTACTGTGACGGGTATCGACCCTATTGCAGAAAGTTGCGTAAGCTTTCTGGCCGCATCCTCTGAGTTTACCTATACGGATATAGCGGCTTTACTGCTTGATATCTTGCAGTCAGGACAATTAGAACGAATAGCCTTACATAACTGCAGCAATGTACCATCAGCGAACTCACTTAAAGCAGGATCTTCGTTCGCTTTTCTCCAGATGACTACTTTAAAGGCGTTGAATAGCCCGCTAGACGCATCCACTCTCAGTTTGTCCATTTGACGTTGCTCGCGGGATGTAGTCTTCTGCTCACGCTTTAACACCACCAGCGTAAATGGTTTGTCAGGTTCATCGCAACCTGTAACCTTCTTTCGGTAACACCCTGGCGCTAAATCTTCTTCTACAATCTCAGACGTTTTGGCACCTCTACTGGGGTCGACTTGTGATACATCAGAGGCCGACTGGCTTCGAGACACCAGCTTGGGCCGCGTTTAGTGTTCTTTTGGCAATTGTGCTTCTGAGCTTGGAGATATCCAAGCTGTCAGGCGGCTTACTGCCTCTGGATTCTTCTGGCATTGTCCTAGACTTTCAAATGCCCTAAAACAAGAATAAATCCAAAAAGAAAACTAAATTAAATAATAATTCTAAAAAGTGCCACTCTTGGGAAATAAACCGAGACTTCACAGCATTGAACATTCACTATGAAAAGCCTAGATGATGCAATTATCACTACGAAAATCACAGTCAAGCCTCTTGTAATAGTTGATTTTAATAAATCAAATAAAACCTTCTTTTTTTATTGAAATGTGTTTCAAACCAAAGACACCAAGACTTTGATTAGATAACCAACGCTCACATACTCTCCTCGATCGACCGATCTCAATTTCAGCGCTTATGTTATTGCACGTTGCTTTTTGTTTTAGTAAACACCGTTTACAGATGCCTAACTATAAGGAACTCACACATTTTTACTAGACACATGCAATTCTCTTTGTTTCTGCAACGGCTCGCGACTGGTGCCCTCAGTAAAGCCAATAATGTTGGAGATGCGCTCGTGTTCGTGTTCTAAACAGTCGTTCAATTTGTTACGAGACTGGGCGCCATCAGCTGCTACTGAAATTGTATTGCAGTGTCGGATTAAATGCACTTGTTCGCTAAACGAGCAAGATGGCTTAGTGGCACAGCCTTTGCCTTGCATTTGGGAGGCTTGGGTTCGAGGCCCAGACCGGCCACTTTTAAATTGGTTTTCGTGGTTTCCAATATACACAAAGGGAATGCCGGAGTGGACTAAAAATCGCCCATGACACGAAACAACGTACACGGGCACTAGCCTTACGGAACAACTAAAAAAAGAACGGGTCTAGTATCATGCGATTATGCCTGTTCCGCACACGCCCGGTTTTATTTAAAACTTCTTTAAATGAAAAATAATACAAAAACAAGCGCATTCTTTTATTGCATTAACCGTTAGACGTTGTCTACGTTCCATCTGCGTTAAGACTTTTAGCCGGGCATTTCACATAACGATTTCTGATCAACAAACGGGTCGGCAGCAAAAAACAAATTTGTAATAATTAAAAAATAGCAACGGCTTATGTATATTCTATTTTATTAAAAATGTTTTGTTTAAAATCAGATCCCTTTTACATTTAATCTCATCCTTCCGTTCGTTATATCGATTAGTTAAACACAATATATTCAATCCCAGATGCTATACAAGGTTTTTCACTATTTATATTTGCTACCCCGTTTAAGTCCGAGAAAATGGGAATGAGCACTATTTCCTTCTAGTTATTGCTACTTCCTGATCACCATAAATATTAGCAACGTTTTATAGCTTCCCTTTACTATACGGTAGCTCTATTTGAGATTACTGATTTGGAAAGCTTTTAGAAGCTTTCAGCTATTCATAATACACATGCGCTGCTATTACCTGCGAATGCAGAGATGTCTGCTTTACGTGCAGAAATGAAATTTGTAGAGACCTAAATAACCATTCTTGAGGAGAGTGTATGAATAATACACAAAACATTCGAACTGAACGGTACGTCTTTCTGCACCACAAACTCCGTGGACAACGTTCAAAACCCGCAGCCTATTGGCAAATTATGATTCGTTTAAAAGCTATACTTACCGAAAACTAAAATATAACATGTGTGGCTAAAAAAAACTTAAGTCTAAATGACACGTCCCTCCATAAGATCTTTCACAACCACTTCAGACTCACAAAAATCTGCTTGGTGGGTACCTGCTGGGTGCTGGCAGGGTACGGTCGCCATTTTTTCTAGGAGTAAAATTAGCGTTGAAATTGAAATCGCGGCGATAATCCTACCACCCTACTTGCAACGATTTGAGTTATTTCTTTCTCCAAAAATAGTAACATAGAGAAAATCGATTCAATCCGGTAAAGCACAAAACTGGAGATTGATGTGTGCTTCGACGCATGGATCAACCGTCCTAAGAAATGTTTAGAAGCCTGTCGAAAATCATTATTACTCTAAATAATCATTAGACTTAAAAAGCACTTGTCCTTGAAATTACAAACGCTTAGTTAGGTTTCCATACATGTAGACTGGCTCTTCTACATCAATGCCAGCAATCCTTTAGTCATCTTCCAAGAAAATTTACTCGCTCAGAGCTACATGCATTTCACGACACCGACTTTTTTTTTGTTCTGGGAGGTTTCGGGGATGCATGATGCACATGCGCCACTAGCCGCCTGCGTGACTAGTGTGAGACTCGCAAACCCACTAAACCCGGATTCCTCTCCACCCTCCCAGGCTCGGTATTACTTTGACATTACTTTGAAGCCGTGGGAGAGGCGTCTCTGCCGTACTTAAGACTAACGGATGTTATCAGGATTTGGTGGCCCCACAGCTGTAGTTATATTAGCTGCACCGAATAAAGGATGGGACGAGGCTGGAATGCAGTAAAGCCCACGAAGCCACCTTTATTGTGCGCCAAGTGGCGGTCTTTGGGACTAGATATTGTTATTGATTTCGTTGCAGCCGTTAATGGTGGTGGACTTGTTTCCGTTTTTGCGCGCTGATATTTGAGCGTTCTCTATACCACTATATTGTTCGCGCTGGTATCGCGGTTGGCCCCAGCAGAACATGCGCTGCCGAAGAAATTCCATAAGATTCTGAGCCTGAGAGGTGGGGAGGAGCCCGGATTTAGTGGGTTTGAAAGTCCCACACAAGTCGCTGCTAGCTGCCAGTATTCCCAAAACATCCCATAACAAACGAAGCTAAACCCTGGGAGTTCTCCCACTTTCAGCAACGTAATTCGTATATTTTCATGATGGTGCGAAACGTGTTGATTACTTGTTCTCTAACGCTTTTACTGGAAGCCTTTTGCAGGCGTTATTCTACCATTTGCAGGTGGGAGCTGTTTCATTTACCCTTTTGTAAAAGTCGGATTGTTTCAATAGCCGGTAAATAGCCTGACATTAATTACACAAAGCGGTGTCTTGCTCGCATAGGCAAGCAAAGCACTTGCTTCATATATAATGAAAAAAACCCTCTCAAGCTTAAAATACGTAAAATGGTTCCACTTTTTTGTCAATACTATACATCAGCCCCGGAACAATCTTACAGTTTAAAGCGAAAAAGTCCTACAGTTTAAAGCGAAAAAGTTTAAAGCGATTTCTTTGGCTGTCTTAAGCGTCAAAATGGCGTCGAACGAAGACGCCAAAAACACGAATCTCGGAGATTGCTAGGTTAACAACAAGTCAGCCTACACTTACGCAGAATATGCGCAGATATGTTGCTCTTTTCTAAAGCAATAATTAATGATAAGTCCGCCATGAATTCCTCTTACATCGGAATGTCACGTTGTTCTAACAATATAGTAAAACATATATATGTATATATATATATATATATATATATATATATATACAGTTTATTTCGTAAAAGTTAAAAGGTCCTGCTGCCAAACGTAGCACGTGTGTAAAATATACCACTAACTATTTAGACGTGTTTTATCTGTAGAAGATTTACCTGTTCCCTCTATTGCGTTACAATTCTTTCCATATATGTAGATTACCCTGAAAATAAAACAATTGTAAAGCATATTTGTATTTGAACTTAAAATCCGACTGGCAATCGCAACCGTGATGATCCATGCATTTCGACGTCATATCATAGAGTATAACAGCGCATTATATAATACAACATCTGTAATAGATAATCGTAACATCTCGTACCCATTACAAATATCTAAAATTGGCTGTTAAAGCGTTAAAACATGCTGCACGACCACAGGTCGTCACACACGGACGTTTTTTACCGCTCTTAGATTTTTTCTGAAATCACTAACGTAAGAAAAAGCAAATAAGTTATGCCTCTGAGCAACACACTTGAAACACGCTCCGCTATAATCCCATTCAGGATCCTACCGCTGCAATATTTTCTAGTGGGCTTACCTATGGTACCTGCACAGACTCCAATAACGGCTAGTTTTTTTATTATGAAACTATATTTATTAAAATGACATTTAAGTGTTACAGCGAGATGTAATTAACTATCAACACTAGGGCTTGTGGGGAGCGCTACCAGTCGAGCTTATCCTCGAGGCAGCCCCTCATTGTGCCCATTATTGCTGCCGCATTGCCGCGTTTTTTATTATTATAGTTTGAATAGCAGTATAAAAGCCAGTCGAAAAAAATGGCGAATCGATATGATTTTTGTTCGCCGCGCACAATATACCTGGTTTAGGTGCACAACATACGATTCCTAGACATTTCTAGGATGCATTTTAGAGATAATGTAAACATTAGCCACATATTACAAGCTGCGGTAGCGTTAGTCAGAAACTGTTCTTGTATTTTTAGTTTTGCGCATTAGACAATGAAGGTCACTACCAATTACAGTAATCTGAGTTGT
The DNA here is from genome assembly GCA_003439945.1 of Dermanyssus gallinae. Classification (NCBI taxonomy): domain Eukaryota; kingdom Metazoa; phylum Arthropoda; class Arachnida; order Mesostigmata; family Dermanyssidae; genus Dermanyssus; species Dermanyssus gallinae. The sequence continues at coordinate 84,206 of QVRM01003829.1, read as the reverse complement.
AAACCAACCGAATCAGCGATGAGGCAATGAGAAGGCCTCTGCACTTCAAATTACATTTTTGCGTCACTCACTGCCTTTTTGTAATTTACACTGCTGTGAACATAACCAGAAATTATTCAGCCGGGTGCTTCATTTGATCCTGTTTACGCAAGAACACTGCATATGGCGACGTGTCGAGGCTGTCACTTATAGACCAGTTATTAAGCTCCATTAAGGGTGGCAATTGAGTTTGACGCCAGGGCGCTGACGTCTGCGCGGTAGTACTCTTCATTTCTACTAAATATTTTATTGGAACCGAAAGACGCTTTTTATACCAAAAGGCTGAGGCTTTTCTGAACTCCGAAATTGTTTGTGTCGTGTGTAATTGCATGCATGGCAAACGCATCAATTGTAGATACCCCTTGTGGCGTAATAAATGTTGCAACAGCGTTAAGCAGAGACCTCTTGGTCTATTTTTAGTTTTATATATTGCATAATTAAGGTCACTGTTGTTTTTTGGCCTAGGCTTGTAGCAAATGGAAAGACATGCAGTTCAGATATGGCAGGTGTAAATCAAGTCGAGTCAGGAGAATTCTGATGTTATTTGTCTTCCGTTTCGTATCTTGGGTGGAAACCTCAAAATCTGCTTGCATTGACGCCTCTAACGACTTCCATCGATTGTATCTTTACTACTACCAGTATTGAAATGCTTGAAATTCAGTGCGGCTCGCTTGATCTAGCCACCTTAAAACAATTCTTTAAAATAGCTAAAATATAAATAATGCCGATATATAAAATAGTTACGTTATTCATAACAACATTTTAGTTTTAAAGCATTATCATGCCAAACCCAGCCAATAGTGTAGTTAACGTATAATAATCCAACATAATCGAAACACATGTTTATATAAAATTGTTGAAAACTGTCACATTTACGATGATATTAGGATGTCTTCTAGGGCGCTCTTAAATTTGTTTTCCTTTATTAGCCACACACAGTTGTGATTTACCTCAGAATATGTGCAATCTTCAACGTAACGTTGTAACAATCGTAACGTTGTGGCATTTCCAGATGGTAGAGGACTTATTATATAACGTATTTTTTTGGTCTAATAAACTGCTTTATCGTTGCCAATGTCATTCACCTAATCAATAAACGCCTTTTTGCATCCTATATATTTTAATCACTCTGTAATATATTTGCATACATTAATTCAAAGAAGGCAGAAGTCAAGTGTTAAGGACTACTTACTTCATACCGTTAATAGCGGCGATTTGGTTGACCCTTTTTGTGTCGGTATACACCTGCATTCTTACATTACTGCTATGATTCCAGTATTGAAAATATCCGACTGCGATAGGAACATGAAGATCTCTCACCACATCTGGGTCACGCCAGCTGTTGGGATACGACAGAAGAAAATAAAAAGCTGTTTTATAGCCTGGAGAATCAAATTTATACCATTTTATAAAATGTTCCTATGCCACTTTCGTCAGCAATATCACTTTTGCAGACTGTTAAAGGTGAAACGAATCACACGATTCTCTACATAGCTTACATCCACACGGTCTCTCTCGCTCCCTCTCTCTCTATATATATTTTTTTAATATATAAATATATTTTTTTTTCTAATACACTTCACCGAGCGGAGTGGCCTGACTCTAAACCCTGCAGAGTGTCAGGTCCATGTTGTAGGAGGTGCTGCTGACTCCCGAAGTGCTGGAGGCTCTCCCAGGGTGCAAGACTATCGGAACTGATTTAGAATTGCTAGGCGTCCCCATATTCCGGCAAAGAGTTCTGGATGCCCTCGAGAGGAGGCTGGTCTAAAAATGCAATGTCACACATTCACTTGGTAGGTTCTCAACAAGGCCTTTTTCTTTAGAGATCATCATTTTTGGCCCTTCGTCTTAACTACTTGTTTCGCAGTGCAGACTGTTCGCGAGCTTCAGAAATCCTTGAACTCAACGGCCGCGATTGATGAAACCAGCCACCGCAGAGCGGTTGCCCTGTGCGGCTACGAGCGTGCCGAGGCTGGACACAGGAGAGAATAGTCAGCAACTCGTATATGAGCAAAGAGTCGAAAACTTTATTGCGGAATGCATCATGGCTACACGTCATACCCTATGCTCGGATCGGGACCCTGCTAGATAATCAGTCGGTGAGGATCGCGGTCGGACTTCGTTTGAGAACAGACCTTATTTACACTTATGCCTGCGTCTGCGAAGTCGTCGTATAGCGAGATAGATGCTACGGGCTGTCCTGTATCGTCAGCGCAGGTGGGCGAGCAAGACACCAAGCCTTGAATGAAACCTTCAGCAAAGTTCTACGATCCAGTGGTCTACCGTGCATCCTGGAACCCGTCGGACTAGACAGGGAGGGCGGGATTAGACCGGACGGTCTGACCTTTACTCCGTTTGAGCGCGGATGCATGCTGGTTTGGGACGCGACAGTTACTTACTTCTTAGCCCCTTTAATGGCCAGTTTTGACGCGGCTCAGGCTGGTTAAGCTTCGGCTCTCTTCGAGGCAGGCAAGGTTAGAGTGTGCCAGAAAATCAAGTACTCGTACGGGTTTTACCCACTTCCTTCGAGACCCTTGGCGGGCCGGATCCGTCCATTCGCAGTTTGCTCCAGATAAGCCAGCGGGTTATTTCCTCAGATAGCGCCTGTCGCTGGACGTGCAACGGGGCAATGCGGCCTCAGTTCGAGGAACTCTCCAGAAATGGCTGGTCCCTACACTGGATCCCCCGCATTGGTGCACACGTTCGCAGGACCCAAATATGTTCCGACCGTGAATAATTGACTACATTGAATATATATATATATATATATATATATATATATATATTGCGATGATTTATTAATCATTCACAATACATTTGCACACTCGGCAGTGCTCGCTTCCTCCACTGTGATATGCGTAACTGCATATGGAATCCATGTATTGCAAACCCGGTAACAAAGTGCTTATTTTTACAGCATGAGCTTCCAGTAGTAAGAAGTCATCGCTCTTATCTCATAAAAACGACAATCAACATCAGCAAACGTACAATCCCATTCAGCAAAATGATTCTCGAAGCCCTCTGTTTTCGGTGGAGCATAAGTCGCTCTGGGGTCCTCCACAAGGAGTGGTGTCGAGGCTAACAGATAGACAAACCGGTTGCGGCTAGTTCGGTAAACTACTAGCACTAGCTTTAATTTTGTCGAGTATTCTTTGATTGAGTGAGGCAATACGGCCTGTGTCCTGTAGGCAGCAGTCGTTTTGTCACCTTTTTTTTATTTGACATATTGTTATACTCTTTAACGTTATATGGATATGTATAGAGGAAAGCGTGACTAATTTCATGCCGATTCTGAAATACTTAATATGGCCATATTTGAAGCGCCTAGTCGCGAATGTAAGTTGTTACTTACAATTGCGTTTGCACCTACACTTATCTTTCTTTTGATTCTACGGCCCTTAGATGTCCTTCGGTCCTACGGTCCTTCCCAGCAATCTGAGCTTTATCGATAATGTACAAGGGTTTTTTTTCACCGAACAGACTTCTTTGCGGAGCCACTAGCGGCGTAAGCTTTGTATTTAGCTATTTCTGGTCAAGCTCACACTGCGTCTCGCAACCGGAAGAGACACGCAGGTGCGCGGGCTCGAGCCCCACCGTTGCAAATTTAAATATACTCGTATGGGGGTCCGTCAATGAAGCAATGCGAAAAGCAGTTCCGTGGATGTTAAATCTTGGCTGAGGGTCAGCTTGGAAACATTAGATAAAGATTGTTAGATCTGAAGGGTCCGGCAGAACAGAGAGCGGTGTTTCGCAATCGTTCAAAGTGCGGTTAATATGGATGCTTAGAAATATAATATCAGCAATGGATGGAGTTGGAGCAGGCAGCTCAGGCTCCGTCAGCTAGGATACCATACCCCGTTTGCGGCTCGACACATCACTGTAAAGCACTCAGAGCAATCAGATCCTTTATTTGCATCAGGCGACGAGACCGCTTCATCATCTCCAGACTATTTTCCCTTGTATATAAGGCTTTTAAGCATACTATCCGACTCGTCCCCAGGTCAACATAGAAGTTGCTGAGGTTTCACACAGGTGCTCCTGTAAGTTGCCTCTAGTAAAGACTGTCAATGCTGGCTTATCTCGTAAGCGGCGTTCGCCCGCAGTAATACCCCAGGTGTCTGCTCGCAAAAAACAATCACGTTTTTCCTTCGGCCTAAATTAGCGAAAACCGTCGTGCCTTCCAACAAAAGGAAAATAATGTATCATAATAAAATCTATCGCTTCCTAAATATAACATCCGCACCTCAGTCAGGCCTTGTGGAGCTTTGCATTAAACAAAAATGCTTCCGTTTTGGGAAGTAGCATGGCCGCAACTCTGAGAAAAGCATCCCCAGTACAAGACGGCCTGCCGCTAGTAATCTTTAGAGAAAACCATCGTCCCAATATCTTGGCTATTATCAATTATAATTTGCGAAGCCCGGAGAGTAAGCTATTTAGGCTACTTGTTAAAGTTTTCCAGTAGTGGACAAAATTAACCTGGAGCTGCTAGGTGTACTCTTATTGTTAGACGGCATTGCAAATCTATTAGCCAATCAAAGAGACAAACGTCACTTTGCCATAGGCAGACTACTCCAATTGAGGACTCCCTACGGCCTATTCCTCTTTAGATTTTGTTTTTTAGCCACAAGGTTAAAACACCTTCGTAGAGTTTGCAACCTGTTTCTATTAGCAGAGCCTTTTCAGACCTTTAATAAATAAAGCTGGTACATTTTAGAGAACATTAATGCTCAGACTGACTGCTGTGCCAAGGGATCAGGTAATGCTCCCGGTCCCCTTGTGTGGCCAAGGTGTGCCGGGCGCAGTCATTATGGCAGGCCCCGCGATCATGTTATCATTAACATGGGCTGTGGACAGATAAGGCATTATTGGGAAGCAGGACCAGTCGCTGTAAGAGCCCGGCCCATCAGGGAGGTGGTCGCCCATAATATGACCTTGGCGGAGGCATGTAGGGCATAGGCGACAAATTTGTTGGACGCCGTTTTGACTTCAAGACGGACAAGGAAACGGCCAGTCGGGAAAGGCTCGAGCGCATCTCTTGGCAGAGTGGTCGAGACCAGAAAAAAGGTTAACACATTATTGGATAGTAATGGATAGGATGCTTATAACGTTAAACTTCAAAGGATGGCGGATGGATTGACGCCGTTCATTTGATTCACTTCCCGATGATAGGGCTAATCAGGGTAGTTGAAAAGCCCCCTACAAGAAAAACCGCTAGGAGCCTGATTAGTAGAGCACCTTCCGATGCCTAGAGAGCCTGCCTTCAAGGTGTTAGTACTCAAAAAGTTGGGGCTTGGTTACACGCCCTACCCTGTTTGCAAAATATGACTTTTGCATGACGAGACGACGCGCATAAGCGCCGGGCTGGCCGCTTGGTGTTGACCTAGTCGTGCCCCACCAATCCCGCTGCGATGATTTTGTAGATGCGTGGGCCCATTATTGCCTGTTATAACCCGTGAGTGCGAGCCGACAAGCACGGCACACTGCCGTAAATTACACCTTTAGTCGCGCACTGAGATTATCCGTGTGTTCTGGAAATTCCGGGTTTATCCAGGGATGATATAAAAAGACCTGACGGTCTGACTCTGACACTCTTTAAGCGTGGCCGCATGCTTGTTTTGGACGCAATTGAGACAGACTCATTAGCCCCTTCGATGGTCGGCACAGGTCATGTCTCCAAATTAGCTAAGGCTAACAAACGCAGAACGTACTCTAGCGTTGATTATCCGCACGTTTTTTTTGGCACTGGCTTTTAAGACTATGAGAGCTGCAGGCCCCTATACACTCAAGTTGCTTCAGCGCGTGGATAGAGGCCTTAACCTTGCAACGAGAGACTCGAAAACATCCGAATTCCTGCGCCAGAGGCTGTCACTCGACATTCAACGAGAAATTGCAGCATCTATTAAGGGCACATTGTTAAGCTGTGATAATCCTGGTTTAGACAACCCGTGGCCACACGTTCGCGCGAAGTTAATTGTCCACTCCAAAGTGCTAACATAGCAAATTTATATAAGTTATATAAACTATTTTATTATATATAAAGTATAAGAGCAACTTACCCGATGAAAGAAGTACTCGTTGACGGTGACATTTACAAAGAGACTGGTCTTGTTGAGCTCCCCACGCGGTACGCCGTCCGATCGAAAATAGCGCATGGCTTTATAGTTCGCGGTTGTTATTTTATCATCCAGACTGCCGTTTGACATTGTGGGCTCAAAAAATAGCGTCCGCGTGTCGTAATACTCTATGGTACCATTCTTATAGGATCCTTTCTTCTTGTCGAATACGATCCTGGTCAGTCACCGTAAACAGAGCCCTTTGTACTTTAAGTAACCATTACGACACTAATATATAAGTACAACAAAAGCCATAGCAATAGTGATTCGACATCCACGGCGCGACACATGTTTGCCATTAAACGTGCGACATGTGTGCGAACTATTACCAAGTCATGAAACTGCCTACGGTCAGCCAGATCAGCTTCTATTCCACTATCACTTCGTTGGATCTTAAGTGAGCTGAGTATTGATATGTTAGCTGATACCGGATACCGAATAAATATGTATTTATAATAAAGCTTCTAGTAGTCTAGGAGTTAATTACAGCTCTTTCAGAGGCACCGGCTTTCCAGGGCCTCCGGAACAATACGGAGGCTCCTCGCGACAGTCGCGGAACCGTCAGCACTATACGCCGCTACCGTATAGGCAGACATAGCCTATACGGTCAGAATAAAGTTCCAATCGTACATGATGAGAATGATCGAGGTGATGCACTGTAGTGGACACGGTACCGACGCTGTGCGGCGCTCGCCAACGCTCGTATAAGTGCCGGATTGCCTTTGCCACGCCAAACGCCTGCCGCTATAATGGCACAGGTGGCCTCGGTGGAGGAACGTACTTAACCGGACGTCATTATGAAGGCTAGAACAAAGCTCAGGGATGTTTGTCGGGCTAACTGGGGGCCCATCAGCGGCGGAGTCGGGAGGAAATGCCACAGGAGGTGCAGAGGGAAGGCCGGGAGCAGCTAGGCTTTCCAGGATTTCTCGACGCACCTCATCTATTTTGTTTTACTAGAAATAACTTACGTTGAAACATTTTTTGCCCACCTGGCGCCCCGCCGTGCAAAAAGACTACTGATAAACAGCATCTTTGCAACGTGCACTAAACATACCCGTGTGAGTGAAATACAAAATACAAATACCCATACCTAGTAGAAATTTGACTATAAAATCACGACTATATGTGATCAGTGTAGATTCCGCACAACGCCCGGTGTATACTGCTACCAAAATGATTGTGAATAAATATGTTTAAATGTTATAAAATAACGCTCCTGGTATACACTTAACGGAACCTACGCATGCAGACTGAAACAAACAGTTAACCAAGGAGAGAGAAAGAGTCAACTTGATGCACCCCATGACGTACGTCAGTTAAAATCAGTTAGGAGTTGATTAAATAACATATTATTAAAGATAACTATACAGAATGCGTCCACTATATAGGAACACAAAGACAAGAGTCTGCAAGACCTGGTGAACCTACTTTGTGGAACTTTAAATAACGTACGAAATATGAAACAAGGAAACTGTGCGTGGATAATGAAGATAAAATCTGAGTGTGTGTCTCACCATCAGAGGCTCACGGCTAGATAACACGAAGCGTGTGCTCGTAGGAGTACTCATCCAGAATCAATACAACGCCTAAAGATTTAGGTGCCCACTTTACGTTCTTAGGAATCACGTGTTAGCGTTTAATATGCTGTTTTGCTACGTATGACACACATAACCAAATATGATAACAATTTGTAATATTACATGATTGGACTTTTAATAAGCGAATTCTTATAGGAAACTGACCTGAATACATACGGGCCGAGTTCGCTAACGACAGCATGACGCACACGTCTTCTAATTACAAAATCTTCAAAATTAGTGAGATTAAACACGTAGAGTGATCGGTAGGAATTTATCGGAAAATTGAAAAATATCCTGTCTAGTGCAGAATTTTCCACAAGAGGTCCAGGACGTTCCTGTTGTATGCCAATCATAGTCCAGCATAACAAACCGATGGCTAGAGGTAGTAGAACAACAACTCCAACTGCAATTTCGAAAAACACGGTAAACGGATGCCCAACTAAGAAAAATGACGAGCTGATACATATTTTAAGACATCGACAATGCATACACTTACTTGTTCAAACATTTAATCATCAATAGTAGTTTATAATATTGCATAACTGTTTTGCAACCGCCTAAACTTAACAATGAAACTAATTGAATTGGTGGAGTTTTTAAGTACCCATCTGGCTCCCCGCCATATAAAAGTAACATTGAGAACGAGTTTTGAGTGAGCCACAGCTTTATGGTAAGTGGAATGTTACAATAATTTAGTTAGTAACAAAATATCGTAAGATAATTCAACCATACTTAACCACTAGTCTAAATAACCAAAAAATACCTAGCAAGGTTTTACACAAATATTTTTTTCCGACCGCTACTCTAAACGTCACTCAGTGCAATCATATTTAGACAAAGTTCTGTTTTTTTAAGTTTGACAAAAATAACTAAATCAACAGCGAGGTGAAGAGATCTTCCTTGCAGTGCCAGTCGACTAATGAGTGGTAATTAGCGCACTGCTACAAGCAGAGCTGACAAACACACTGAGTATTATAGTCTGCGTAAAACTCTCTGTGAAAGCACACGGGGTTATGGAACCGTTTTTATGAAACCCAATGATATAGACGTGTCATCCTGGCCCACAACAAATAAGACGTAAAAAATTAAAAAATATAAATTTTGCCTGGTGCCGAGACCTCCATGATCAAGAAGACGGTGACCCCAGGAGGAGGCCTGTTAATTATATTTTGGCATTAAGCGCATTAACCGTTCCGGTCCCTCCGTAGAAAGATGCCAGTGCCGAACTCACACCGCTGTGGAAGCGCACGTGAATAACGGTCCCATATAGTGAGTCCAAAACCGAAGTGTATGAAAGAATTTAAAACTAATAGTCTGGCAGCAACGCTTAACGTCGTTTGCAGCCAAAACTGCAGCGTCCTCTTAGTAAAAACTTAGTAGCCTTTGCTTTACGTAAATTCACCTCCAGTTCTTTTTCTATGAGGCACGCCACGATTATAATGGTAATACACAAAATAGCACTAATGTCACGGTGAGCAACACGATGTTGTTAGCATTCAATATCACTACGGTATGTTAGAATTCTTAGGAAACCTAGCAAATAAAATTGAACAAAAAGCAGTGTGAACGAGATGCAGCTCAATGGATCCCCCTTAGGAGTCCTAACATTGTGCGTTAACTAAAGACTGCTTCTTTCCTTGACCAACAGCGTGTCATTGTCGAAAAGACTCTAAATAACTCGCAGAAGGACTCTTCCTATATCTGTCTGTCTGAAACGGGTTGATCATAAGGTCGCGAGAAGCCTTATTAACGCAGTACATATAAATGTACCGCGTCTTTAACGAGACAAACGGTCTCTTGGACGAAACACCGTCCGCTCTACCTTAGACTAAACGTAGATTGCGTCGCAGATCTTTTGAACCGAGCTGCTTTGGAGGCAGGCAATGAATTGCTACATTTGCAATTATTTTACTAATACAAAAGATCTTTTTGGATTGAACAGAGATAGTGCACTTGCAGTAAGCAATCAGAACAGCACAGATATAATTGACACAAGTTGCTCGCACACTCGCATTTCCAGAATAACAACAGCAGAGCAGGTGTTGTTCACCGTGAAAGTTGGCGGAAATCAACAGTTTTTGTTAAGACTAAACCGAGAACAGCAGTAATTGTGTTCCGTTCAACATCACGAGTACTAATATTGTAAGATGCACTCTCTGTCACAGATCACTATTGACGAATGAACACACGTCAAGCGGGGTGAAAATACAAATACTAAAACTGTATTGATTTTACAAATACAGTTTTATAGTGGGTCTTACACGTGTAACACGCTTCCTACAGCTCGATCAAACATCGAAAGAATGTTTCCTTCTTAAACCGACCGGTCTGCCTTTCGAGAGCAAGGCACGATCTTAAACTAATTCTAGACTATCCTCCATTCCAAACGGGCTTAGAACTTAACCTGAGGTATATCTTCAATGCACCGAGGGCCGGACATGTTAAGATATCTAGGGTTTCCCCAACAGTCCTTGTGGCAGCACGGCCGCTGCCTCTCAGCAGTATGGTCTATAATCTATTCTCAATGAGCATCGCTCAAAGAAAATTCGATCAACAACAGGGATCGAGCCAGCAGCAACCCCGGTAGATGCCAAGCATGACTAGCGCACTAGTCCCCTAGACCACGCCGCTCCTCCCGCAAATTTTCATTAAGTTGTTAAAATGGAAATAGATTGCGATAGATATAATCAAAGTCAGATGTTACCCAGAGACAATCCTGATGGGCGTTCTCGAAACAAGGACTCAAGAATAATGGCACAAGTACAAAAATAGTGGCACACTATGACAGTACGATCATATTAGTTCGCTCTCTCCGCGTTAAAACAACCTGTACAGATGCTGCACCGCTCGACGAACTGGCCCTTTGGAAGTGTCGATTTCGTACGAGTCTGGCGCGCCATCGTAACCCGTTGGTCTTTGTAGTGCGTACATGTAGCCATTGGTACCTTGGTGCATTGTCCAGATGGATAATCATCACATACCCAACTTTAGGCTCATTATTGGACGCAGCCAGCCGTTTGGATCGCTTTTCAGGTATAAAACGTACTCGTTGCGACACCTGCGCCAAAGCACGTTAAGAATATTTTCGTCCGCCCGCTACATCTTTACAAGATAATCGCCTTGAGCAAACTGCTGTGTCAATTTTCAAATCTCCCGAGGGTAGCGCGATTAGAACCCGAGACGCTACAAAGGGAGCTGGTGTTAGTGATACGTTATCACTTGGTGAGTCGAGTATATGGGTAAGAGGTCTGTAGTTGATTATGACCTCCGCCCGGATTGTCACCGTGAATTCAGTGGAGAACGTTAATCGAATCTGACCAAAGAAACTTTTCTACGCTGTTGAGGCCTATATGATTTGCTATAAAGTCAACAAATCACGCAGTCAACAAATTACAGAGCACCGCAACTAACTCATTTTGCGGAATAGTCATCTCTTGCAAGGCCTTGATAATCGTGAGTCTAGCCTTGACTGCAACGAGGACTACACTGATTTTTCCACTGATATTTAATACTCTTCAGATAGACCACCCCTGAATATGCACGATCAATTTCTGCGATGCTATCTGATCAAGTTCCGCTGTGTAGCAACGATGTACTTTGAAGGTCAGCAAGAGCTCGAATTCCCCAGACCACTTTGTCCAACCCTTTTTAAATGCAGGGGCAAGTCTTCATCAAGTGTTTGTTTTTGCTTGTAGAATGAGCTACACTTGCACGATATATGGCGATATTTAGACCAATAAGATCACAAAGCCGTGCGACCGGTCCTATATGCGTGCGCTTTGTCGGTGGCGCTTTGCGCACGAATTTAATGAGATTATTTCCTCTAAACATTTAAAGGTCATCATCCTCCTTCCACAGAACCTCCAGGACTTTAGCCCCTGCAGAAACGGCTAGAAGCTCAACATAAACAGCATTTTAACGACATAAACATCGTTTTTTGCTAACTCCACTTTATCATTTCCAGCCCAGCCTCTGCCAGTACGAGGTTTATCTGCTGTTATAGTTGCAAAGCCCTTCTTTGGACTCTGCCCCTAAGCAAGTCGTTCATATATAGATGACCTAAGAGCCATAGCTTCTCTCGGATGAGATTCGTTATATTTTGCTTAGTGCTCCCGGAATACTGAAATGACATAAACTGTGCGTCCTTAACATCGAATGTGTTGCGAATCATGACAAGTATGTACAATGCAGTTTTGCCATCCGGAAATGGGTCGACGAAGCCATTCTCAAGTAAAAAATTAATTTATTTTGTATAGGCGGACCTTAAATCTTGTTTGGTTTGGAGCCTTCTAAGGAAAGCGCAATTCGCGAGGTTATCAAAATCTATATTTGGTTCCGTTAACTCCGTTGGCTGAATACCCACATGCTCCAGCTTTCAAAAATCCTCTTATACGATTGGAATGGACAAATTGAGCAGTACGAGGTATAAATGGAGTAACTGCAAGCGACCCTATCTTAGTGGGTATTATTGCCAATTCATCCTCTTCACGGCACAACCACCTGCGCTTTGGAATGACCAACGCGTTAAAAATCATATGCTCGCTATTGCTTCCTCCGAATACATGGACGTTAAGCCATTTGTGACCCTCAGGCTTTAACTGCAACAGCTGTGCCTACTTGTCGGTAATATACGAGTATATATACACTGAGAGTCCGTGTCAAGGATAAACCGGACTGTAACGGACTTCTTTGTTTTAGCGACGATCAAGACATGACTAGACGGAAGCAGATAATCAGAATCAAGCGGCCAATGCTTAGTAAGCGTCCTAGAGCATGGATTTATACTTTGCGCAAACCATATTTGCTTGGCAAGAGGCAGCATTATGGCCTGATTTCAGACAGCGTCTGTATAATCCCGCCTCATCTATAATTTGCGGTTATCCAGTAATATATCTTTCTTGCAATGATGATGGTAACGAGGACCCTTGCAGAATAGAAATGGCTTACGCTTTTTATCTTTATTGTTTGTGCTGACGGACGACAGTCCGCCTTATTATTGAAACGGCAGACCAACTACTCTGGCAGCTTAGCTGTATCAGCAAGCGAGGAAAGTGATGTCTTTGTATCGACGGCACTGAGGTCATAATTGTCTTCTAAGGACACCAGATATCGGATAACCAGTTGAGCAGGCAACGAGCGGAGCAATACTAAGTACATCATACCGGCATAGTTTTTAGGTTCATAATTCATGGTATCTAACTCCATTATCTAACTATTAAGTTTATCTGACAACCTGTTAAATCGACTTAAGTCGGATACTGTTGTACCTTTGGCAGCGCTCGTATTTATAAATACGCCCGTAACGATTGTCCTCAAAGTACCCTGCATATGAACCAAATAGCCAACCGCTCTCTGATACTTATATCCCATTGGCGGCATCCCTTGCAATGCTTTTGCTGGTTCTCCATACAGGTTATCACGGAGGTATGAATGAATGTATTGTTTATTAACCAATATTTGGTTTATGCACATATGTGCTACAGCTCTCCTAAGTAACTTTCATCAGCGACTTTGCTTTTGTACACTGTTGGAGATGATACAGATCACATGATTTTCCGCATAGGTTGCATTCACACTCGGTTGATATCTCATGCCACCCATTTCGTATACATATCTTCATATGAAATCCATGCATTGCAAACCCAGTAACGAAGTATCTGTTTCTACAACATGGGCTCTTCCAGTAGTCTGTAGTCATCGCTCTGGTCTCATAAAAACGCCAATCAACATCCGCAAATTTATACTCCCATTCGGCAAGATGATTCTCAAAGGTCTCCGTTTTCGGTAAAGCATAAGTTGCCCTGAGCTCCTCCACAAAAAGTGGTGTCGAGGCCAACAGATACACAAGACGATTGCGGCTAGTGCGGTGAACTACTAGCACTCTTTTTAGAAAGCTGGCTTTAATTTTGTCAAGTACTTCCAGATTTGCTTTTGATAGGTGGGGCCATATGACCTGTATTCCGTAAGCAGCGGTCGGCGCAATCTTTAAGCTAAAAAGTTTGAGAGCGACATCTAGTGACAACCGATGAGGCTCTGGGATATTATGAAACGATAAAATGCCCTTACGAGCTCTTACCTCGATATGTTTAGTGAAATTTAAACCCTGCGTTGAAAAGATTACTCCAACATAAGAAAAATGTTGAACAAAATCTATTGGTGCTGAGCTTAAGCGCAATTCGTCTTTTTCTGCGAGCCTACCTCCGCGGCGAAACTTCATTGCTTTCGTTTTTGCTACGTTTATCACTAGAGCATTTAGGTCAACCAACTTTTGGAGTGAAGCAAGCGATTGCTGCAGGTGAAATCGACTCCGGGAGTAGAGGACGAGGTCATCAGCATACATGAGTGTACCAACCTGCGGGTGTCGACGCTGGATTTTGTCCGGGAGATCGCTCACCAATATTGAGAATAATAGCGGGCTAAGATTATCGCCTTGTGCAACTCCTGTAGTCTGAGTAATAGGGGTGTGTTCAGTTACCCCGTCGTCGATGATTACATACCCTTCCTGCAGCATAGCTTGTAATAACTTCAGTATTACCGTTGGAACACCACATAACGCTAATTTCTCTAGGATTATTGTTCGTGACGCCGTATCAAAAGCCGCCTTAAAGTCTACGAAAACAGCAAAAAGAAAGTTACGTTTAACCCGTAGAGTCATTTGAATACTATTGAGAAGAACGGAGCAAGCCGTCATTGTCGACCTCCCTCGCCTAAAGCCGTGCTGCTGCTCTGGCAAGCACTCGGTACTTTCAAAAAAATCTTCTCGTCGACTGCTACCAATGCTGACAGTACTTTGTAAATGACCCTTTTCTTTGCTATGCCACGGTACGACGAAGGGATCAAGGGATCCCCTTTTCCCTTCGGTAACACACTTAAAAGGCTGACCTTCCATTCTTCAGGTAAGTGTGATGTCTTCAAGATTTCGTTGAAGAGAGAAGCAAGACACGGAGCCAGAATAATCGCCTGCTGCAGATGTTCATTCCGAACGAGGTCTGGGCCCGCAGCCTTTCCTGACGGCGCTTTCATTATCACATCCACAACCTCCGAGATACCGATAGGGTGAACCAGCTCCTGTCGAGCTTTGGTTGTCCTTTGTCCCCAAACGGAGACGTATATCGGGATGCAACTAAGAATCGTTGATGAGCTGGCAAACATCTGTCGAAAATAACTATGCAGCCTCTCAGGTGATACTGGACAGGCTGTTGAGCGCATCTCGGAGCGTAGCCATTTATGTGGATGAAGCTGGGACTGTCTGAGAAGCTTGTTTTGTGCTTCTATCTCGTGCTCTAGTTTAGCTCTACGCACCGCCTTTTTATAGATTCGACTGGCATTCGTATACAGGAAGGTCATTTCCGGACGAATTTTTGCCAAGATATACGTCTGAATCATACAGTGTTTCAGAGATTGGCATTCTCGGGTATACCAACAGGTTGTTCGAGGTTTACTCGGCTGGGGACGCACGCTGTGCAGTATGACATTTTAAACTTGTGTTGCATATACTGCGACATTCAGGGGGTTCGGAACAGGAAGAACATCTGGCGAGAGCTCCAGTAAGCCGGTTGAGTCAACGGCAGCGTTTAACCGTTGCCGCCTTTGGCCTGCTGCCTGATAATGTACCGTAAGCGACATTGCAACAGAAAGATGTCGTCTAGTACCAAAGGCCAGAGTGTTTAACTGTGGACCCTCGTACCTGATGCTATCGTGTCTGGCGTTTGTGGCGAATATATCTATCGTAGACCTCCCTTGTGGGGCTACATAGGTCGGTTCCTCGGCTGTGGAAACCACCCACATACAACGGGACGCTAACGTGCTGATAAGTGCATCTGTTCTAACATTGTCCGGTTTGTCGAGAGGACAGTTGAGATCCCCGCAAAGCACTGTTGTTTTGCTAAGGTCTACTTTGTCCAAGCAATACACTAGCTTTTCCAAGAGGTCGGGAATAGCTTCCGATGGACTAGAATACATTGCAATTATATTTATGGAACTTCCTGCTAGTACAACGCAGTTGTCCTCTGTGTATAGTGCTTCTATACCATTAAGCTTACTGTTGTATAGTACAGCTACTCCACCGCTTGCTCTTGCAAGGCCTTCATTCCGTTGTCCAAGACATTCTACCAGATACCAGCCAGAAACAACAGTTGGTTCCGTGGCCCAGGTCTCAGTGAGAACCAGCACGTCATATTGAGAATCCATAGTCAGAGGAAAAAAGGCCAAGGTTGATTTTATATTTTCGCAATTCCATTGAAAGAAGGTGATTTGATGTTGCTGTTTCTGGCTCGGTCTTGAAAGGTCTTTCGCCGTGACACTACCTGCACGTGCGTGCTTTGGTCACGAGTGCCCTTTACTCTTACTTTTTCCGGCAGTATCTGGAGTCACCTCATTCGTGGAGACATGAAGCGCTTCTCGTAGGGACGCTTCGATTGAGTGCCGGAGTGCATCTCCCATCTCAATATTTTCAGGGTGCTTCTTTGTTTTAAAGGAGCTCGCTGATCCCAACAGCTGCGAGAATAGAGATGGCATTATTTTGCCAATGGCACTGGTGATTGCCGCTTGTACTGCTTCTACGATACAAGGGATAATCTTATCCATGATAGATTGGACAAGACCATCACTATTTTTGGCCACAGATGGTCTTTTTTCAGCCGGCGCAGTTTGGGTTCCGAGCATCTTGCTCTCTGCGGGGTCGTTGGCTATTTTAATTCCGTTCTTTACTACAGAAGACCAACTGCGTTTAGAAAAGTTATCCGACGCGTGTACGTAGGCTACTGGAGCGCAGAGTGGAATACTTGGGGCTTCTCTCTGCCTTTGTATTATGTTTCGCGACGTTTTATTTAGCATGTCCATGCGGCGCAACCTATGTGGGCAGGACCCCCAGGTGGCTTCGTGGCAACCATTGCACAGGCAGCAGCGGGCTTCTGCCTTACAGTCTTTCCTTAAATGCTCTTGTAACCCGCACCTCCGGCATCTCGGCTTTGTCATCTTGCAATTGGTAATTAAATGATCCATGCTAAAGCATCTGAAGCATTGCATTGGCTCGCGGTACAACATGACCCCGTGTTGTTTAAGTCCCAGGCGGATCTCTGCTGGAAAGTTGTTGCCCGCAAAGGTCAGAATAACATGCTCCGTTGCCGTTACAATATTGGTGCTTGGATTCTTTGTTTTCACTCGGACTGCTTCGGAGACTCCATACGATATGAGAGAAGCTAATATGGCTGCTTCGGATATAGAAGGGTGCACACCAGAAATCTTGCCTTTTACTGAGGAGCGAGCTCCGCTTATTCTCGCAGATACCTTAACGCCCGCCAACTCTTGCAGCGATAACAAAGTACCTCTGTCAACCTCGTCTTCTACTGCAATAACGAGTTCCCCATTTCTAGAAAATCGAGGTTCTTCAACTTTGCCTTTGATGTGTTGCGCAATGCAGTGACATACGTCATTGAAACGCGTCTCCAAAGCGTTATCATCAGCTGTAAATATTACAGCCACCTGTTTGGCGAGTACCACCTTTGACTCACGCAATCGTTTGTTGCGCGTCACTGTTTGGAAACCATCATCGTCGGTGAGATCTTCTTTTTCTTGAACGTCGGCAGTGACTGTTGTTACATCGTCCCTCTCTTCAGTAAGCGTTCTCTGCGCCACGTACTTATTTTCCCCCGTTAACGCCCCCTCGGTTGTTTCGCTGGCAACCTCCGTGCTCGCTAGAGAAGAATCAACCTGCAATACACGCATATCTTTGTTGCGAGTGTCTTCCACCGGGCTTGATGCCGCGCGCTTCCCACAACTCTTTAGATGACAAGCTGGACCGCCCGCATCGCTGATTGCTTTATCAATACGTTCATCCGATACCACTGCACGTTCTGCATGCACCGGTGTACGTGGTTCAGGCGGCTCCTTCCCTTGCCGTCTCGGTGGCGTTCGTTTCACAGGCATGACCAGCTGCTGCGCCGCGCCTGTTTACAAACAAGATATTGTTTGACTACAGGCGGACGCAGGTCGCGCTGAGTATGATGTTCGATATTATAACGCTGAGTATAGCGTTCGATAATGATTACGTACCGAGGATAGAAGCTGCAGCGATGTCAATGATAAACCTAGTGATAATGGCTAGTGGTAGTGACGGTGGCAGCGATGATGATGACTGTGGGTGATAATTAACTGAGGTGAAAGGTGATATTGATGATGGAAGTGTACTGATGATGATGACGCTGAAGGTGTTAACTGATGGAGAAGATAAAACACAAAGATGATGATGATGATGACGAAGATAGTGAAAGTGTACTAATGATGATGTCGCTGAAAGTGGTAACAGATAGAAAAAGTAGAGCACATAGATGATGACGATTAGGATGGTGGTGAAGACGCCAATTACACGGATGGCGATGATAGTGAAGATGAAGCTGACGATGATAAAGTTGATGATGGCGATGACTGTGGGGAGCTGATGAAGTTGAGTGGTGCTGATGATGATGATAATTGTTTAAATAGACACCGCACGAATAGTTAATTTGCATCAAAGTAGGCAGCAGAGTTTTCGCTAGTCGATTCTACTAGTCTCAAAGGTTGCTAGGCTCGTGGGTGCTTAAGGATTTCTTTGCCAAATTCTAGATTTAGCAGTACTTTCCAAGAGCCACACACAAACACGTCCGCACCGTTGAGATTGAACAGCTGCTCTTTCACGGAGGTATTTAAAGCGTTGAGTATCGTTTACATGGGGGCAATCATGCACGGCGGCTTTAAATTTGTTCCAGAATTGCACAACCTGCGTGATATCACCACTGAAGCCCTGAATATTAACTGGAGGTAATGGGGAGTTTTTCTGTTCCTGCACCGACACAAAACGTTTCATCAACGCCGTCGCAGCAGTCCCGTTATTCGTCTCCTCGCTCTTGTATTGCCGCGGTTCCAAAATAAAGTTTCTCTTGTTGTGCTTGGGCTCTCTTGCACTCCCGCTCGACGTCTACCACTAAGTTTATCCAACTGTGTTGTAGTTAACCAGTTCTGTGCGAAGACGGTTAATTATTTTGAGATGAGCCTGTAGCAACGCTGGTTCGACAGCAGTAGCGGCAGCGTTACTTTGCAAGGCACGGTCTTAAATTAGGACAGAAGTGCCTGGTTTCATACTAGACCGCTCCAGCAGACGCGGTTCTAAGTATCTTATTTCGTATCGGAGCGCGCTCTAAGAAGTGATCGGACCATTATTAACATTTACACATTTCTGCAATGAGTCGAGTGCATCTGCTTTGGGTAGGGCCGCCGAGCGGCAAATTTAGTACAAACATTTTAACGGCCTGTAACTTTGGCCCCCGCTTTGAACTTTGAAGACAGCACGAGCAAAGAAAGACGATACGCGGTCGATGTGGCCATTGAATCTAGACTAATGTTGTGTGTATATATATATATATATTTATATATATATACGAATTAAAAAAAAATCTAGAACTATCGAGACAGCAAACAAACAAAACAAGTATGTCTCTACAGCAAAGCTACAAATGATTCATTTAATCTAGGCTTTGCCGCTCTAAACAGGTCAGCCGTTAAAATATTAGGCGCAATGCACAGGACACCGTACAAGCCACATCGAAGATTATCCCGATGTGTAACGAGTATCGACAGCTGATCCACTGATGATTCCATGAAAGCCATCATCGCTTGGCGTACAAAATTATCGGTGCCCGATTTTTTGTCACCTTTGTCCTGTGGGCCTATTGAAATTGGACTGGTCAATCTTGTGATGATGTATTCACACACCCTTTAGCAGGGGGGCTTTATTGAGATCACAGAAGAAGGTTATCGCAAGTTGGCCTTCAGACGGCGGGTTGTACATGGTTAAGCTTACGGACTAAGCGCCATGCAAACATTTTGTTAACAATCGCTTTTCTGGCAATCATTTTGGCCTGGACATTTTAACAATATTGTCGCATTTAACATCGTTTTCGCTAACGTTACAACGATATGCAACACGTTTAACAAACTTTTATGAATACTGGCCAGTATCTTTTAATCACGAGAATAACCTAGATTCCACACAGGTGAGGCATATACCAAAATCGGGAGAACATATTGTTTATATAGTTTTACATACAGAGAGGGTTGTTTGATCACAAAAGAACGCAGAATCCAGTTCATTCTCCTCATAGCAGACGTTGCTACTTCCAGAATGTGAGGAGCATAGTTTAAATTGGATGCCGTTAACACACCTAGGTCTTTTATAGATCCTTTTGCAGTTAACTCCTTAGTGCTCAATGTATATATATGTGCAGGATTGCTGTGGCCAAAGAGAAGGACAGCACGCTTATCCACCGACAGTTTAAGATCAACTCCTTTGCACCATTCTGTGAATTTGTCCAGTGTTTCTTGAAAAGAAACAAAATGATTTACATTATCTACAGGTGTATACATTTTTTACATCGTCAGCATATACTATTATTTGCACAAGTTGAGGTATTATGTGTTCCATAGAGTCAGTATACAATATGTACATTAATGGCCCAAGTATGATACCCTGGGGACAACCAGATGTGAGTTCTGCCGTTGATGATAGGCAATTATTAACCCTAACTCTAAAAAGTCTATCCGACAGAAAAGCCCTAATCCAATTAACTATACGACTACTAGCTCCGTATTGCGGCAGGAGTTTAAGCAGCTTTGAGTGTGTGGTGCTTTTGAAGGCAGATTTAAAATCGAAGTACACACAGTCAAATGCTCTTCCATCATTTAAAAGAAGACACTAGTCATTTTGGGTCTCGAGCAGTTGCAAGAGCGTCGAGTGAGCGGGACGATACGCAAATTGTTCCTTCGAAATAAGGCCTTGTGCATTTGCGTTTCGATAGATCTCTTCGGCGATGGCCTTCTCATATAGTTTGCATGGGACGGAGGTGAGTGATACTGGCCTTTTATTATTCGGATCACTTTTGTCCGCGTTTGTGTACCGGGCATACAATAGCACACCGAAAGAGACTAGATACAGTTTCTTCCTCCAGGGATCGGCGGAAAATCATAGAAAGTGGAACGCATACGTCGTAGCCACATTTTTTATAGACTGAAGCTGGAATACCGTCAGGGGTTGCGCTCCGCTTGTTGGCAAGCCTGTGGAGATGCTTTAGGACGTTTTCAGGAGATGCATCGACGTCGTTTACAACGCTGACATTTTCGGGCGTTGGCGTTATTTTAGATGGAGCGACGTGTGAGTTCAGCGACTGCAGTTCCTCATATGTGGGATAGGTAGCTGCAAAAACATTTCTAAGAATTTCTGCTTTCCCCTGGTCGTCAGTGGCGATTGTACCGTCGGGTCTTCTAATCGAGGCAAGACTGCCCTTGATCCTCATACGCTTCTGTACGTATTTGTGCACAGCATTGGGAGCAGTCGACTGCGCGACACTGCTCTCTTCCATAATTCGTTTTCAATGCAGCATTCTCTTCAGTTTCTTCTGTAGCGCTGGACCGTTTTTCTGCGTGGCTTTATTTAGTTGGCGGTTGACCCGTTGAATGCCAGAGTTTAACTTTCCATCGGTATCTGAGGCCCTCTGAGGCACAAATACTTCAAGCAGGCAGAAAATGTAAGTCACAAACTTATTGTACATGTCGTCCACGTTAGGGCAGACTGCGAAAAACATAGTCCAGTTTGTTGCAGTTAGATTAGCGATAATTTCTTCGTAGTCACCTCTGTCATAGTCCCACCAGAGATTACAGGCATTAGGGGTGATAGAACCGCACGATATGGTGAATGTAATTATTTGGTGATTGCTGGCTATGGGCGGTACTGATACAGAAATGTTATCAACTGAGTCATCATTTGCCAGCACGACGTCCAGTAAGTTCTGTCCACGAGTGGGAGCAGCGACAAGTTGCTTGAGGCCAGATTCACAACAAAACTGAAGAAATCTTTCCTGAATTGAGAGTGCACTGTTAGTCGATTCTTCGGTTTGTCGTGATGATGTTACAGTACACCAACCAGACCAGTTTATCTAGGGTTGATTTAGATCGCCGAAGAGAACGACGCTTATGTCGCTGGCTATGATGTTCTGTAGATCAGCAATCAGATTCTCTAATCTTGTCATCCGCTCAAGATGCGAGCCGGTCGGACTGAGATATGTTCAGACAAATCGTACTCTTTTTTCTACCAGTAGTAAATCTGCCGCAATTAATTCAGAGGAAGTGTTGCTTAGGTTGACCTCAGCGCAGGGAAGCTTAGAATTCTTTAACAGTGCAACGCCTCCACCTGTAGGTCCAACACGGTCCTTCCGGAAGACTTCATATCTTCCACAGGCAGCCAACTCAGCAGACGTTATCCTGTCGGTTAGCCAAGTCTCAGTAATGAACGCAATATCAGTCTTATCCGTTTCTATAAATGCATGTAGAGAGTCGATAGCTCCAGGTTTAGCTAGTGGTAGTAATCAGGCGTTTATAGATATACATTTGAGTTCATTAATTACTTCACAATTCGGTGCTGTATTTAAGTTCCATTGCATGTACGTTACCAGGGTTGATGATCGCCGATGTGTCTCGTTCAGTCATTGGTGTGGTGCATCATCACGTCAGACTCTCTCAGACGTCCACTGATGATTCTGACTACGGCACCTTCATTCCACACCTCTTGATCGAACATCTTATTTAGGTCTGTATTTGGAACTTCAACATAGAAGGAGCTGTAGTGGGCAAAACGAGTTTTTATCCTCTTCACCACAATCAGGTACACTGATTTCGACAGGTGGCCATGGACCACGCTTGCTTTAAGTCCTGGTTCTTGACCTGACACAAAAATGCGTTCCGTGCGAAGTCGTACAGAAACACTAGGCAAAGCGTTCGGTCCTTGCTCTTTTCGATTTTGGACCACAAGAACGCGTTTGCGGTCTCGGTTTTCCTTGCTACCAGCAGTCATGTGTGAATGATTTGAGATAGTGTAAAGATTGTTTTGAAACTGTAGACGTCCTCTAGACTGCGATCTACTTTGGGATCGGCTGTATGTATAACTCTCAGATGTGCCAATCTTCCTACCTCTCTGGCGACTTTGTCGGCTTTTTTGTCGGAGCTGTCGGAGCGGTACTCATACTCTGAGATATAGTTTGATTACTCAATAGCTTGTCCATTCTCTTTTCTAACAGCTGATTTCTTGCCAGTAGGATATCATTTTTCGAAACCAGAGTTCGTGCTTCTATTGTTGTCATCATTTTCCATCATCGTTCGTTTTGTTTCAGCTGTTTTGTTGTCAGACATACGAGTCAGCTGTTCGTTGCTATTGTTGTTATTGGTGTTGTTATTGGTGCGCGCTGAATTGCTTGTTCGAAGGGAGCAACGGTATCACACAGTCTCACAATGTGTCACAATGTACTTGTTGCTTGTTGCTCCATCCTTACCACCCAGTTATATTTAGTTGAAGTTCAAAAAGGTTTGAAAAAGTGAATTTTTTATGTAACTAAATTGTTATCCCTAGGACCGCGGTATGACTGGGTGCTTGAGTTCAGTGCGGACACTTCACCAGCGAATAGTTGCAATCATACGCAGATTATGGAATAGATGAAGTCAGAGATGAGATCCACGTTTCTTTGTGAGCACAGATTGAGAGATACACAGAGTGTAACTTGAGAACAAGGTAAGTTCTTCAATATTTCAGTTTTGTAGAGAAGTCTGATGTATAGGGCTCTCAGACCACAGGACGTACACAGGGATTAAAGAGTTTACACAGCTAAACTGTCACTTTTCTCAGGAGCTCACTCATCTATTTCGGTGTCGAAGCAGACGAAATATGATGATGAGTCAAATCGACTATGCTACCGAGGCGCCTGAGCGTGTTGAGATGGGAGACACGCTTTTCCCGTTAATGAAAAATTAAGTATTTTTGACTGCTAAGCCGCATTATTTCCCTGCTTTTTCATTATGTGGTGGCTATTTAGACGTTATGCCTTCGTGCGGTCTATCCGAGGAGCTTATTTTTCGACCTGGCCCTCTCCTTGGATCGTCATGTAGCAAGATATTGGCTTCGTGTTGTGCAGCTCTTTAGCCCTTACAATACCTTTCTCAATAATCTCGCCATTAGTAAACTTCTTTAGCAAATAAAGGCATACGCGGTAAGGCGTCCGTAGTCACCCATTTCTTAAACAAGACGCGACAGTACCGCATCGATTATCTCCTTCAGTTCCCCCTCTATTCTTTATAGCTAAATCGTCATATTTCAAGTTGAAGTGTCAATTAAGCATATATATTCTGCGCTATAAGGAGCCGACACAGACTCCCTTAGGATGCTCCTTTTAGAGTGGGATTTATTGATGTATGCACAATTTAGCCATTCCCCCAATAAGAAACCCAGCAGGTGTCCTTGTATATTTCCTCGAGAGAACTCGCCTTCTTCCGTCTCTTCTTTAGTTCTAGTTTAGGATCAGCATGGTCTGCCACTTCTGGCTAATAGCTCTGGTCATTATGCGAGTGAACGCCTTGCTCCTTGTTCGGTTTCCTTTGTGGAGGGATACGGCCTAAGTGCATCTCGCTGACACGCAAAAAACACTGTGCTAAAAAATAAGTAAACTCTCCTAGGCATTAAATCCGGGCAGTTATTTTTATAGGCTGGGTGTGCTGCGGTACGGTTTACCTGGATACGATTGTGATAATATTGCCAGGACGAAAATTGAGCTGTTGACAATTGCGTGTCGATGGTGACAATGACCGTGATGTGGTGACAAGACAGGGCTGACAGACTTCTGAGAGTTACAGCAAACCCGACCACTGTGTTTGAAATATAAATTATTCAGCAATACATATATATATATATATATATATATATATATATATATATATATATATATATATATATCAGGTCGACGGACAACGGAGGAAAAACTTGCTATGGTGCCCGTAGTTTATATGGCTTCGCAAACAACCACTGCGGCAACTTTAAAATAACGGCTCTTCGAAAACACGTCATGAAGCCATTAACAGTGCTAGATAATATATCTATTAGGAACAACTGTAAAGCTTTTTGGTCAGGTAGTTTAGTCAGTTAAATATCTAGTCGAATCACAATTACATATACAGTGAAGTAGACGTTTGATCAGCTCTTACGCTTCCAACCAACACAGTTTGGGAAAAAATGTAAAACATTTCTGATTTCTGTGAACAACTCACTAGAAGTGACGATGTAAAAACACAAAGTTGGACCAGCCTTCAAAAATATATATGACTTTGCGATTTAAAAATGTACTTGCATTTAGGAAAAGACGAGAACCATACATTTTGCTTCGAGCCATACTAAATGTACCCAAAGTTTTTGAATAAAGAAGGGCTCATTTCAAAACATGCGTTTTGTCACACCCAAGTACAAGGTAACGTTCACCAGCTACAAGGTAACTCACCGACTGAAACAATCTGTACAGTGCACACATGCATGATAGTCAACACAAGAACTGCTGCTGGCGAGAAGGAGTACTGACGAAATAGAACCGTTTGGTCGTCAGGCAGTTGTATTGTAGCAGACAATCCACGTGCTTGGCCTAAAAACATGCCTAGCTGCCTGTCGTTGTTTTATAAGGTCGAAGTAAACGATTACTGCAATTTTTAGGCCAATTTATATTTGCATAAAATACAGCAGTCCAAAAGTGTACTTACGATGTTTACTTACAACGGAGACTTACATGCAGTGTGCTCCGGTTTTCGATGTATAGCAAAAGAGAAACAAGCTTTTCACAGCTATAGTTACTGCCACTCGGGACGTCTATTTTGAATAATCATGTAGCGGTGACATATCAACAACGAAGAGCCCGCATTTTTTAGAATGTCCACTACGCCTCTGTGAAGTCTGCTATGTCTACAAAACATATTTCTATGTGAACAAAAATAAACAGAAGAGTTCTCGAGAACTTTGTAAAGTGATCTGATTTGTTGTTTATATATCCCTCCGTAGTACAACTCGGCAGGAAAATTATTTTTCCGAGTGGAAGGAGGTGTTTCTTCCTTCCCTCGTGAGTCTTGTTTAGGAGAGAGAGTGAAGTTTATAAAAATAATTATTTTGCCTTTTTTTCTCCTACATAGTTGTGCGAAGTCTGCTCTTGTGGGGGATATATACATATATATATATATATATATATATATATATATATATATATATATATATATATATATATATATATATACCGACATAGCCCGCCGGCAAATTTATTTGTCCATGTTGTCTGTTATCACAATGTGTCACTTAACGAACTGAAAATAAACAACTCAAGGCTCTAGGTCCAAGCTGGGGCTGGTCCACCTGGCCAAAGTTCCTCTCACCGACGCAGCGTTCCCCCTCTGAACGTCCGGCGACAAGCGCTGCAGTAAGTACTCCCCCGCTCTTTTGTCTCCTGTAGCAACCACTAATCTTCTCCCGACGTCTCTGAGTAATTTTTTGGTAAGCAACTCTGGTCCCCCCAACGTCTCAAAAGCTAGAGGTGAGAACAAGTGGGGATAGTCCAGGCCTGAGTACTTCCTGCACTTGGCTGTTTCCGCTAAGGCAACCGCATGCCCAGGGCGGGCTGCGCCAGTACCGACCATTGAAGGAGCTAAAGAGTCGGTAACAGTCGCATCCCACACCAGCATCTGGCCCCGATCGAATGGGGTCAATCATTCCGTCAGGCCTTTTTCCGTCATCTCTGACTAAACCGGGGGGCTCCAGCACACATGGGTAGCCTGCCAACCGTAATCCTCTGCAGAACGTCTCGTTCAGGGCCGAGTGGCGTGCGATCCTGCCTGAACTCTGGACACAAGAAAGACCGTGGTGGCCTAGGGAGTCGACTTCGTCACCACAACCACAGCGATGGGGGAAAACCAGTTCTGCTCCCACTCTCAAACCGACCAATATTCGTGTAGACTCATCGTCTAAAAGGGTACCCAGTTGAGGACTCGGGAGGGCGTGTAGCCATACGCTTGCACCCGGCGAGGAGACGGCTTGTAACCTTGCTTTGTCGGCGTCGGAAGTTGCTCGGCTCCACAGGTCGCTCCATCAATGGTCGTGTACCAAATCTGACCACGCAGACTGAAGAGAAGAGGTCTCTGGGAGAGCCCCACAGAATGCGATGGCTTCACCTTGGGCCTTCTCCAACGAGATTGGAAATGCGCTACAGCCTGGCGGTCTAGGATAGCCTCGATGTCACTGATCGCTGAATGCAGGGAGGCAAATGCGCCGCAACTGAAAGGGAAACTGCCTCGGGGAGTCCCAACCCGCCTCTTGCGACCGGTAGTGATGCTTGGGTTAAGGGGTCGCCCCGTAGCCGCAGATTAAGTAGAGATTCCAACGCGTCGCCTTGCTTCACATTTAGTTCTTCCAAGTGAGATGAAAAGGCTATACAGTTGACACCTCTGAACGGGTAGTTCAGATTCAAAGCGGAGAAGCACGAGCGTAGAAGGTACAATCCCCTATGAGCGCCAAGCTGAGGGAGGCGGTTGAGACCGACCTGGAGTTTTTCTCTCCATCGCTCGATCGTCGAAGTGAGGTTGTCAGAGGATAAAGGCACCCCAAGAAGGTCTAGGTCGTCGCTAGTTACGCGGCACCCCGGAAGTAACTCCAGGACGACAGGGGTATCATTTGCGCCCATTCCTTTTATATGGACCTCACACTTGGTCGGGTTCAATTCTAGGCCGCTGCATCTAGCGAATCTTAGTATTTTCTTTATGTCTTCACATACTGTACTGGCGCTACCTCCTATGACACCATCGTCCAAATACCACAGGTTAAGTGGACTTTCGAGCGAGTTGACCAGATCTTTCACGGCAAGGCAGAACAAAGGGGAGCGAGGGGGTCTCCCTGCTGGACACCCACAGCCGAGGTAAGCAATGCCGAGGGTAAGACCAGGTGTGATGGATCACCGTAGGCCAGTTTGACTTGATGGTAGATGGCGGGAGCCTCTTCTGCAACTGTTTTTAGCAAGTGATCTCTTTTCACGGTGTTGAACGCGTTCTTAAAATCCAGTTTGACTAGTACGGAGGACTCCTGCCGAGAGTCGATGAATGCCCTGGTAGCGTGGGCCATTACTTCTGCACCCCGCTTGGTAGAGAAACCCAACTGGTGACGCCCTATAACCCGGCAGATGACATCTCTGGAGTCCCTCACTGCCAGTTTCGCCGCAACCCTGCGTATCACCGATGAACAGGCGATGGGTCTATATGAGCCGTCATTCTTCTTCAGTGCGAACAGCCTTGCCCCGAGAATGAGAGGACGCCACCCAGGATGTGGGGCTCCCCAGCGCAGTACGTCAATCAGCTTTGCCAGCGCTTTGCCAAGTCTCTCGGACGAGCTGCCAAGTCTCGGTGAAAGAAAGTCTTGCAGCAGACGGGGCCGAATGAAATCTAGGCCGGCACTCGAGCTCTTTGAAAATGAACCCACCGCGTAGCGCACATCCTCAGCCGAGGTGGAAGAAGGCATGAGCTGTTGAGAGGGGGGGGGGGCGGCTAAACCAGGTCCGACTGTCCGACGGGGTGCTTCGCCCGTAACGATGCTATGGCAGCTGGCTCATCAACCATAACGTCATCAGATAGGAGGAGGCGGGCTGCCTGCAGCGTCCCCGTCGAATAGTTTGGCCAGCACGGCTCACGCGTGTGGACGAATCCGCTCAACACTGGGGCCTGACTCGTCTGTACCAGACGAGGAAGTCTGGTGAGTCCGCCGGACTCCACGTTGAAATTCCACCAGGTTCTTTCTGATGATAACTGTCAGGGAGCGTGTATCCCTGCGGCCTACTGGTAACCTCAACACAACTGGGGCGAACGAGAACAGCCCAAGCCAGGCGGCGTCGTCGTTGTCCAGGTCTGCTCTTGAGCACACCTCCGATAAGGCGTCAGCCACCGATTTCCTTACTGCTTTCGGTAGGATTCGTACCAGCTTCCCACTTTTCACGAAGGATTGAATGAGCTCCGTAAGGTCTGGGTTGGACTCGTTCATGGCTTCGTCACGGATATGTGTGGTGTCCGCGCCCCCATGTTTGACGGTGCCGTGTCTACGGAGACCTCGCCTACTAAAGGTCTGGCGACAAAGATTACAAGTAACCCTGTTGGTCCCCTGTGATTTCGGTACTGTTGCAGAGCCGGGCTCAGGTATCACGCTTGGGCCGGGACGCTCTGGGGGACCCGGCTCAGTTGCTCGTGTAGACTCTGCCGCCGTTGTGTGATCATTGTGATCATTCATCATTGTATTTGGTTAAAGCTGTTCGCAACCGACAACAACGCCAGTAAGGGTTGTAACGCTTTCGTTATTGATTTCACCATTTTTGACAGCTCCGTCTTAAGAGAGAGCAAGTCCCGAACCAACCCAACCGACCCGAGAGTCGCTGCCTTATGAGATCCCCGGGGACGAGGGGGTGTGACCTTCGTTCGTTTCTTAACTGGGAGACGCTTTCTAGGTGCTGTTCTTGGCCGGGGCAGTAAGAGCTGCGGAGTGACGTCACCCCCAACTGCAATGCCACGCACCACCGAGGCATATGTCGGCCCTTTTGGGGGGCCTGAACTTTGACCGACGGCATTTGAGCCTTGTGAATAAGGTGTAGGCGTCGTCAGGGGCTCGTTAATGAATGCGTCTGGGTGGGTAGCACGGACCTGGTGGAGAGTCCTGGCTTCCATCAAGATCCTGTTCTTTTCTCTTAGATAGAAAAGTCGCGGGCAACTAGGTGATTTGGCGTCGTGAGGTCCCCCGCAGTTGACACACTTGGACGCATTCGGACAGTCAGTAGCTAGGTGGCCTTCTTTGCCGCAGTTGCGACAGGCTTTAGGGAGGGAACAGTTTGCCGCTATATGACCAACCCTGGAACAGTTTAAGCATATTCTGGGTTGATCGGGTTCCAGAACTACCGCGTGGGAGCGGTATCCCAAGAATATTGACGCCGGTGGTTGACGGTTAAACGTCAGGATGACTTTAGGCAGCGGCTTCTTTTGATCCCCAGAAGACACGAATAGTCTTTGAGCGTCGGTAACGCCCAGGTTCGCAAGCTCTAACACAATCTCCTCTTCCGTGATCGATGTGCAAATATCTTGGATTCTAGTATTAAACGATGCTAAGCCGGACAGGATGTCGTCAATGTGCGTTAAGCGTGAGAGCCTCTGAGCTACGTCCATGGAGGAGATGTTCACGAAAATGCTGCTCCTATTGCCCGAGATTTGACCCTCCGGCACCAAGGTGTGAATTGTTTTAAATAGGCGCTTCATCGAACTCTCCTTGAATTCGGCCAGACTCCCGTCCGAATTCTCTCGGTGCCTGATCCGGACCCTGAATGCTCCGAGTGCTCCCGAATTGACCACGTCTTTCAACCTGTCTAGCTGTTTCTGCTCTCGTATCACTGCTTTTTTCACTTTCGCGTTCGTGACGACAGTGAAACCGCCTCTTTGCGGCTCATCGACAGCCGAGTCGACGTCGGCGCCCTCTCTTCTCCGTTTGACACCAACGGATGCATTGCTCATAGCACTCGCCGGCCTCGACATATCGTCATTAGCTGCGGGTTCACCCGTGCGTAGGTTCGCTATGTTGAGGCTCGAGGGAGGTAACCCTCCCCCGTCAGAGGCGCTTGAAATCATGGCCGCTATCACATTCACTTGCAAAACAGCTGACGTTTGTTTCGCCAAATATATATATATATATATATATATATATATTTGTTTCGCCAAATATATATATATATATATATATATATATAATAAGTGTCACCTATGCTCTATATGTATGTACATACACACGTATATGTATGTCACCCCCAACCGGTTGTTGTTTACAAACAGTCAACCGACGTCAGATGTAGACGAGTTGGCACAGCTGTTCCCAAGTGTTCCACTGGTTGGATCAACAGAACCAGTGTTCTTAACCGGCGGGACAGATGCACGTAATCGACGGATGTGTACCGTATCACAGCGTGGCTGTTATGAGACGATAATGAGGCTACTGAAACCGCACAACACCAATGCACCGAACAAACACCTCACTGCTTGCACATGGGACACCTCTCGGACTCAAATGAAGCGCAGGCCGACCGCAGTTCAACCAGGGCACCGCCACGTCGAGCAGTGGCTCCCTAGCTGAGTACCGTCACACCTTTCACGAGCAATCGAAAACACGTTCGCTCGCTTCGACGTTCGAACGTCGAAAAAACTATATAGGGTCAAGTATGTAGGTAAAAAAACTATGTAAGTCAAGTGATATCTATTGTATACAACATTTAGTGCGACCTTCTTACGTTTTGACGGTTTTTGAACTAGATAAGGTAAGTGTCAAGGGAGAATTATAATCGGTAAGACCGAAACATAAAGAAAAATACAAAGTTCATCACTGTCCCAATAAATAAGATAGCATATTGCTAGCACAATTTTTATTATTTTATTATGAAGAGAAGATGGCTGTGGCAGACCTTAACGTTGCTTGACCTCGGCTATGACAAATGAGACCTGGAAAACGAAGCCTGGTACGAGCCGGCACGTTTTAACTTGTGACGCAGTGCATCTTTTAGTGCACTTTTGACCTATGCATATCAAAGGTGAATAAAAAAGATAATTATTGCCACATGTATTATTGTTAATATTACAAACGAAAATAATATATTTATTACACTTCTAAGTAGTAAAGCTGCAGCCGGGTTAATAATATGCAGATTTGTTTTTGTTGTCAAAACAAATTGGTTGTCTAACAGATTCGTTGTTACACGATAAATAACTCTCTTCTTGCGCGATTGATTTATTTCGCTCTGATGAGAACTCAGAGATGCCGTATAATTAAAGTTGTGAAACGTTTATTTTTATCTGTAATGATAGCAAACCTTTGCAATCAGTAAACCCTGCGCTGCACCACCTCATAGATTCAATGTAAAACTAGAACAAAATGTAATAAATGTATCTTTTAACATAGCTAGATTAGTACTAAGTGTGAGTGATAAGGGGCTACAATTATTAAGATGAAATATGATAACTGCAAATGCACTCATTGTTCGAATTTTGCAACAACGAATAATTATCTATCATGTATATGTATTAGTGTGTAATAGCAGTGAGTAATACATTTATGTAACATACTACCTGAAATAACTTTTGGGCGCAAGCTGCACGCTCTCTGCCGAGCGTGGCGCTAATGTGGCAATATTTACGATGCTGCATTGTTTATCCTAATCTCCCAACACAGGCGGACTGTTCATACGTGCACCTACCATAGAGCCACACACGGGATTTGTATCTCTCCATCTTGGTAAAGTGTATTTAACTGCGCGTATGCTAATTGAGGATTTCATTAATTTCGGATTTTTATTTAAGCAAAACTGTTTTGCAGGCGTCATTTCGCACTTAAAGAGAAAATACAGATATGTAGCGCCTGCAAAGCTGAGCATCATGCTGTTGCTTAAATTCAATAGTTCACACGAGTGCCAAATCCATTAACGTTAGAATTTTGCAGTAGTTTTTAGTTTGCCAAACAGCTCTTCTAGTAACGACACCAGTAGCAAGCAACACACACCCTCCACTCCAAACCAGCGCTGCGTCTGAGCTTCATGGAACAAAACCAAAATACTTCGAGATTGAACCAGAATGTGCGAGCTCTTGTCTCTTGAAGGAATACGTAAGACGGATTTCCCTGTTTGCTTTGCTCCTTAATATTGTGACGAAGTCACTGTGTGCATCACAGCGCAATTCAAATCTACTCTAACCGACCACGTCCAACGGCCACAGCGCCCAACGGCCACAGCGTCCAACGTTCACCGACCGATACATGTCTCAACCAACCACAGCCTTTCGCGCCGAAACCCCAACTTCATCCGCCGTCCAAACGATCATCGGCCGACATCGGGAGAGGGTTGACCTATGATCGGCAGTCCAAGTAAAACAGTCACTTAACCTGTATTCGTATACGAAACAAACACAAACCACTGTAAATTTCGACCGATTTGAGAGCGGGTTCTGACACCCTTTGGGGTGTCAGCACGCCGCGGTGCCTCGTGAACCAATAAATAGACCGAGCAGCATGGCTTGATAACCATCCGTTGCTCGGCCGTGCTTTGCATTAGACCCAATGCTACGTGTCGTCATTCATCGTTCCTGAGTCCCTCGGGCTGCAGTACCCGTCCGGATGAGTCTACATCCCCCAAGCTGACTTAGCGTAACACAACAACGTTACATTTGGTGGAGATGCCTCGATCTCTCTCTACCACCGGACGGCGAACCAACCGAGGCGACAACGGACGATGCCAGTGAGCAACGCTACATTTGGTTGAGATGCTTCGATCTCTACCAACGGACGGCGTACCAACCGAAGCGACAATGGACGACGACGAAACAGCACACGAAACGCGACCAAGAGAATCAACACCAGTCCACAGACCTAGACCCCCGCCCAACCACGTCAACCGTTCCAGACTCACGACCGACCGCGTCAACCGTTCCAAACTCACGGCCAGCCACGTCAACCGTTCCAGACTCCCCTCCAGCCAGCTTAACAGACCCAGACTCGCATCCAGCAGCCTCTACCGCCGACCGCCACTTCAGCCATCATGGACAACGAAAGATTTTCAGACGAGCGACAGTTCTATCTGCCCAGCTGGGCATGACGACACGACGCACGGATCACATCGGACGACGACCAACCTCCCACTCCACGACTACGTAGACCGTCTCATCATCAACACCGAAGAAGTAAGAGACCTGGCGATTTCATTAGCGTACCGCGCCAATGCAACGAACAAGGACCGCTACAACCAGAAGAGACGTGAACCGACATTTAAGGTGAGCGACTTAGTGCTCATATACACTCCAGTGCGCCGAGTCGGTGAATCCGACAAGCGATCAACCCCGACCTACCCGACCACGAACGACAGAGTTCAAGACATAGTACCATCGTTCGACCTTACCCGGTTTAAAAGCGTACAAGCCGCCCGGGTAAGTTGCACAAAACAAGACCGAAATACGACCAGCGTTCATTCTTGCCCGGTTTAAAAGCGTATAAATCGCCCGGGTAAGTTGCGCAGAACTAGACGCAGTTGAACAATTTGCCGTCCTACTGGCGCTAAACACCGACCATCCGCAACATACAACCGTCCTCATCGTACAACCGACCGACCTCGTCCAACAGACCTCATATTTTTTTACGAGCGTCACGACGCCCACGGCCTTTTCTTCTGCAACTGGTGAACTATCCAGGACATCGCCTGGAAAAGTGTAAGAACTGAAAACGAGGGTTCCCACCGCGCGGGAGTGCACGCCCGTGCCGACTCTGTTCCACACTACTACTCTACCCAGACGAGAGTTACCAAGTAGCGACAAGCCTGCAGTCACCGACAATACGACCGTATCCCGAGCCAAGCCGTCATTCAAACCTACAACCCAATCCATCCGAGCGACACATCGGACGACAGCGACCTTCCCGGCGATCAACAACGTACGTGAACTGCCGACCTTTCCAGACCAACTTCCAAGCTCAACAAACCGCCTTGTCCGCTGACACGCGACAGACCTCCACTGTTGGCTCGGGACGAGCCAATTCTGAGGGGGGGGCAGTGTGACGAAGTCACTGTGTGCATCACAGCGCAATTCAAATCTACTCTAACCGACCACGTCCAACGGCCACAGCGCCCAACGGCCACAGCGTCCAACGTTCACCGACCGATACATGTCTCAACCAACCACAGCCTTTCGCGCCGAAACCCCAACTTCATCCGCCGTCCAAACGATCATCGGCCGACATCGGGAGAGGGTTGACCTATGATCGGCAGTCCAAGTAAAACAGTCACTTAACCTGTATTCGTATACGAAACAAACACAAACCACTGTAAATTTCGACCGATTTGAGAGCGGGTTCTGACACCCTTTGGGGTGTCAGCACGCCGCGGTGCCTCGTGAACCAATAAATAGACCGAGCAGCATGGCTTGATAACCATCCGTTGCTCGGCCGTGCTTTGCATTAGACCCAATGCTACGTGTCGTCATTCATCGTTCCTGAGTCCCTCGGGCTGCAGTACCCGTCCGGATGAGTCTACATCCCCCAAGCTGACTTAGCGTAACACAACAACGTTACAATATTAGAGTGTGTACACATTAATTTAACGAAGGCAGCAATACGTCTAAATAGCGAAAGCGATGGCTACAACAAATACGACAACGTTGGCGGACC
The DNA here is from genome assembly GCA_003439945.1 of Dermanyssus gallinae. NCBI lineage: Eukaryota > Metazoa > Arthropoda > Arachnida > Mesostigmata > Dermanyssidae > Dermanyssus > Dermanyssus gallinae. Next base: position 49,392 of record QVRM01003829.1, on the reverse strand, counting down.
TGCCCTGAAGGTAGTCATGGACTGTCGTGACTCTTTTCAGGGCGGGCACAACAGCTGAGTGGACCCATGCGAAAGCAAGACCGCTGGGAAAGAAACATTAGAAATAACGCCAGCAACTGTAACAACATACCCAATATAACATTCAGTCAATGATTTAGCGTCAAAAAGTACGAACGCGTGTATACGAAGCTCCGAGGGGTTACGCCTGTTTGTGTGAATGCAGGAAGGAAAACCTAGAGAGTGGCATACCGTAGTTATGCGTGAAGTTCAGTGATAAATTCAGTGTATCGTTTGTGGACGTGCGACTGAGGGGTAAGGAGCCAGGCCGCAGTAAAGTTCAGCTAAGTCTGCTACAGCAGGGCGAGGCAAAACGAAACCACCCACGCAGCAGTCGAGAGTCTCCAAGCGGTCCGCCGCGTGCTCAAAGTCTAACGGCTGCTCAGCTAAAGTGAGCTAATACAGTGCTTAGGTGTCTTTAGGTAAGTAAACAAATTTCAATATGGCAAGTGATGCTGGATCATCGCCAGGTGAGATAGATCAGCGACGCCCAATGCAATGAGTATAACAATATATCTCCCAGACTACACGCGCAGGATACGGCCACAAGCGGAGAAGGGAGAGAGAGACTAGTTAGCGAATGGAAGAAGAAGAAATGCTAGCGATAGAGAAAGAGCAGCAGCGACGGCAATAACCACAACTGCGACATCAACCGCTACTACAGTAAGAAGAGCAGATATATTGGATAAGTTAAACCGATCGAACAAGGTAAGCGATGGCTGTTAAACCAGTAGAAAGATGAGTGGTAGTTGCTGGAGATTCAAACGTAGAGGAACAAGTTTTTCGGGTAGCTACTAATACTGGCGGGGAGGGGTCTCTATGAGGGGCCGAGGAGCAAGGGATATTGTGGCAGCAACTATGCAACATATTTAAATGTTCGATCATTTAGAACATAGATTAATGGGACTGGTAGACGTTTTCAGACCCGAGATATAGAAGGTGCTGTGAATGAGACTGGCGCACAGGTACAAGACCAAATCGAATTTTGCAAATGGCGAAACGTGGTGCTGACAGTCTGTTCTCTTCCAAGGATGGTGGATAGAAAGAAGGATTGGACTATCGGGGCACGTGCAGGACAGTCAATAGGAAGATAATGCAGTTGGTCAGGGCAGCGAATTACGAGTACATGCCTTTTGAATGCATCAAGACATTCCATGGGCCGTTGCCTCCGGTGGAGTACACTACGTTGGAGTAGGTCTTGTACTAGCGGCACAGCCAATTGGCTAAAGAGCTTGCAATTGGCACAATGTTAGGCCAATTTTAATTAAAACGAATCACGGTAGGGAGACAAACGTGAAATCAACCAAATCGGGGCAGCGCACTAGAAATAAAAAGCCCGAATAAAAAGACACATGCACGAGGGCTGGGCATTTAAACGAAGGGAAAATGGTAGGGTAAAGACACAGGCACACAGGATGGTACAACCGATATAGGGACACAAAAGAGGAGAGGGCAATATAGATACAGGAAAGGGTGGAACAACAGGTACAGGGAAAGCGGGACAGCGGGAGCTATTTCCCGAGGAAGGGGGACACATAGGAGCAATGGAGATCAACGGAGCATTGGAGGTCGTCAGACCGTTGGCTATTGGTGGCATCGAGAAGGGGCGGTAAAGGTAGACGTAAGATGCAAAAGAGGAAGCAGAAGAAAAGCGTAGAAGCAATGTTCCTTTCGAACAGGTTGCCATGTTAAATATAAGAGAAAGAGGCGAAGAGGAAGGTGAGAAAAACTACACAAATTACTAAAAATAAGGTCCCTCGATATCATGATAGTAACGAAAATACATTTGGGTGGGATGAAAAGTGTTTGAAGGGATACAATTGGTATGGTACCAATCGGAATAAGAACAATGGGGAAAACGGGTTTGGCGGAGTTGGGATAATAATTAGAGATGCTATTTTGTGCGAAGAAATTGGTAATGCCAAGGTGAAGGATCTGGTGGTTATAGAGATACACCTGGCAGGGACAATACGGGCGGTTAAGAAGGTATACAGAGCGCCAAGAAGCACGAAAAAAGAGGACAAGCAGCTATTCAAAATAGTGCATAATGTAATTGATGAACATCAGGATAAGGGAAGGATAATATGTCTGGGAGATTAGAATGCACATATCGAACAGCTGGATGGACGAGAAGACAGAGCGGGCAGGAGACTGACACAACTAGCAAGGTCGAGGAGGGTCCAAATTTTAAATTTAGAAGGGAGATATACGTACACACAGGGGGACAAAAACAAGACAAGGACGTCGAGCGCCAGGCAATACAATCGCGGCGGCCATCAAGCGTGTTTTAACCGAGAAAGAGCGGGTTATCCGCATGCGCATGACGACGCCCTCTCTGACTACGGGGGGCCGGCGCGACCAGTAAACAGGGCTATTCTAGTAATACTAACAGCACTTCCCTTCTGGGGGGAAGGGGTACATCGCTGGTTTTTAGTGTGTTGGTAGGGGGATAAAACGGCATGCGTAGCTTATGTTTAGACAAACACATATGAGCGCAGAAAGTCGAATACACAAAACAGCTGTTAGTGCCAAGGCAAGCCAAGAATAAAGCCTAAATGTTAATAAAGATGCAATTAAACATGCAGACGAGAGAGAATTAACAGGATTTTGAGAGCTGCTAAGGACCAGCGAGCAAAACAGTTTTGGATATACAACAAGCACTATTTCTCAAGACTAGCGTAAGTAGTGTAGAAAAGACAATAACTAGCACGAATATTTCAACCACAGCAAATGAGATCGAAGGCGTGGTAAAGAAACTTAATCCAAAAACGGTGTTTGAACTTGACGGGTTTTTGATAGGGATTATCCAAGCATTGGGAAAGGAGTACCTATATATAAAATATATATATATATATATAGATAACACCAACACCGACGACAACAACAACACCAACAACAACAACAACAACAACAACAACACAACAACAACGTGCTACCACAATAATTTGTCAAAATGTGTTTAAAATTTGAAAACATTGTCGAAACAAAAGAGCAAAATGTATACCATATGTTGGTAAAACTTGGAACAAATCGCATTCAATGTCCTTTACAGCAATATCCAAAAAACCTCTGGCTTGTAAAGTAATTATATTGTGCCAATAAGGAAGGGGGGGGGGGTAATTGGCTCAGTAAAACTTTTAGCTCGCAGATATATATATATATATATATATATATATATTAAAACAGAAATCGCAAGACTAAGACTATTTTATTAACTTTCACACCAAATACCTTAAATGTATTACCTTACGATCACCTATTCAGGCAAACGCTCATTTCATGGCGATAATTTTGATACATGGCAAGTACATAGCAATGTAAGCAGTGTTTGCGGGGTAATTAAGATTTTTCGGAAGGCATGTTGAGATTGAGCGCATGCATAAACAACCTAGAGTGATTTACCTGAGGAAGTATGCATGCACTCAATCTCGATTACTGCTCACGCAATCACGGCTCGTATTGCCACGTATTTGATACCAAAACGATCGTCATAAAATGACTGAATGTGTTTGTTTTGAGCGCTGTGAATTGTCGTAGGGTTAACGATTTTGAGGCATTGGACGTTTTTTTGCGAATTATTTTCTAAACGATCGTGTCGCATCTTTTGGGCGGCATTATATTCTTCAGAAGAAGCTGAATTCACTCACGCATACGACAATGTGCTTAGTTTCCCCATAGGGAGACCGCTTGTCTTGCAACTACACATTTTGTGCTCCCATGTCGGGCAACAATACCAGCGTCACGGATTTTGACAATATCACTCTCACTCCGAAACGAGATTTCTGAGACCACGCTCCATTGGAATATACTTTTGCTTTAACAAGCTCTACAATTCCCCATATCGCTCTTTAAATATTTCTGTTACACCCATATATATAACGTATATATAGGGATATATAACGTATAAATAATATTAGAAAAACGTATATACCTTCTTCTAATATTGTGTATACTCATATGTACTAAAGACAAAATATTGTACTTACTGTGACTGGATTATCTAAAAACTCAGCCTGGCATTTTTGCCCCTTAATGCGTGATCTTGGTGCTCACAGAAGAAGGCCACACAGTAGGGCAGACGTCGCAAGCAAGCAAAGGCAGGCAGCTAACGCTAGCCAACCTATGATTACTCCTTGCTTGAACAGGCCTAAAAGCTTGTCCCTGTCCGACGGCAAATTCGCCTAAAAAGTTATATATAGATACTTATTTTATTCCGAGGTAGCTCCGGAGCTTATTGGACCTAATATATATATATATATATATATATATATATATATATATATCCCTTTTTTTCAGGGACTTCTATATATATATATATATATATAGAAGTCCCTGAAAAAATATCGGGACACCCATTTTTGTTACATTTCACGCATTGCTTACAGAGTAACAGCGGAGACTTCTATCGACATTTGGGGTCTCGGATTACTTTGAACCACAAAATGTCCACATTTAGCACAGCTACACCGCGAAAAAATTATAAGGCCACTAGCAAGATACCTGTTTTAACAAATGAATTCAGCGGATTAACGGCATTTTGGGCTAATTTCACGGTATTTAGCAACTATACTTAATATTCAGTGAACTTCCCATTAAGTCGGATAACCTCAAAAGCGCGGTTTGGTATAGTGTTATTTTGGATGACGTTTTCCAAGAGCTCGTCCCAAGCCTCGAAAATGTTTTTTTTATCGGTGTAAACTTATTGTTCGAGCCAGCTCCACACATTCTAGATCATATTAAGATCAGGTGAGAGTGCAGGCCAGCGAAGGACTTCAATGTGACGTTGGTCAAACCAGCTTCCGATCAGCCTGGTGGTGTGAATCGGGGCGTTATCGTGTGTAAAAACGAAGTCTAGCCCTCTCATCAGCTTAAACTGCACTGATTGAATTTATAGTAAATCCCCGTAGCGCGTCGAATAAACACGACCGTCTAAAAACACAATCGACGACTTTGTACAATACCCGACAGCAGCCCATATCATTACTGAACAGCCACCCGAGTGATATTTTGACAAAATTCGTACTTCCTTGCGGACGTCGTGCAAATAATAATAAAATCGATCCGGTTCATCAAAGTTGGTAGTTCAACAAGTTATTAAAATGAGCTTCTCAGAATTATAATTTTGGCGCGCTTTCGCTATTGGAAACGGCAACTTTTCAACTGCTAGCAGTCAAACTATTATGGTGATTGGCCGTTGCGATTTCGTTTATCCGCTTTTGCTGTGCAACGTATCGGTGTGATTTTGAAAAATTGAGAAAAAAAGAGTTTCGAGTGGTTATCAAGCATCTTTAGTTCAAAGGTTGGAATGCGACCCAAGTAAATACTGAGTTAGACGAGGTGTACGGTGACTCTGCGCCATGTTTTGCCACTGTTTCCAACTGGATCAATGAGTTAAAAAGAGGTCGCAGGTGCACCGAGGATGAACTACGTTCAGGACGCCCAAAAACGGCAACTGATGAGGAAAACGTGGAAAAAGTGCGGAAAATTCTTGCCGTAGATAAGCGAGTGAACATTAGGGAGATCGCGGAGGCCTTGGGGATTAGTTTGGGTAGTGTGCATTTTATCCTGCACGAGAACTTGAAGATGAAAAAGCTCAGAGCAAAATGGGTGCCGCATTTGCTCAACCATGGCCAAAAAGACGCGCGTGTTTCCGCTTCACAGCGAAATTTGGCCAAGATGTCGAAAAGTTCGTCGGATTTTTGGCGCAGATTCGTGACCATCGATGAAATCTGGGTCCATTACTACGCTCCCGAGACCCAAGAAGCATCTCGCCAATGGTGTGCACCTGGTGAAGGACCTCCGAAGAGGGTGCGGACAACGGCATCGGCCGGAAAGATGATGGCTACGGTTTTTTGGGACCAACGTGGAATAATTCTGGTCGACTACCTTGAGAGCAGTGAAACGATCACGGGAGAATATTATGCAAGACTGTTGGACTGCCTGAAGCAAGAACTCATCGTAAAACGGCCTGCTTTGCAGAAGAAGGTTGTCCTGTTTCACCAGGACAATGCTCCTGCACACAAGTGGCGGCAAGCATCGGCAAAACTGGCCCAACTAAGGTTCGAACTTAGTGAACAACCTTCCTATTCTCCAGACCTGGCCCCCTCTGATTATTTCCTTGTCGGACATTTGAAGAATGGTCTCGGTGGAAAGCGTTTTTCCAGCAATGAAGAGGTTAAGGCTGCTGTCAATGCCTATTTTCAGTCTAAAGACGCGAAATTCTACTTAAGAGGTATAAATGCTCTGATATATCGGTGGGAATAGTGTATTGAGCTTCTCGGGGAGTATATCGAATAAGAAAAACTTAAAAACAAGATTTAGAAAGTTGGTTTTCATTTTAACAACTTGTTGAACTACCGAAAAAAGAGCACTCTGTGTCACTCAGTGGTCCATGACATCGTATCGTGGGCACTCAGTAGTCCATGACATTGTATCGTGGGCAAAGTCAAGACGTGCTTTCATCGGTCAGCGGTCAATCGTTGTTTTTTCTTGTGTTTTTTGTCAATGTGTCTTCCTGATGGAGCTTTGCACATTTCGCACGCTTTCTTCAGAATTACAGCTTGTTTCGTTCCGAAATAGAATTTGAACGACCGCAACTATCAATTTACGACGTATTTTTTTACATAAATTAACGAAGTTATTTACTACTTGGGCACAACGCCACAATTGACGGCAAATTTTGCGATTCGAGAGGCCGATGTCTTTATAAGCCTTGATTGGGCCTTTTATTCACCCATGAGGCGCCAGCCTAAGCCTATCGTCTCTACAAAGAAAAAAACTTCTGGTAGGAATTCTGCCTTTGTTTCTGTCGAGCCGTTAAACGAACCCAAACGTCGTTATTCTGCTTAATTCACTCCTTAAGACATGCACCTTGCTAGTGACATTATCATTGTTTGCGGTGAAGCTGTGTCAAATGTGAAAATTTCGTGGTTTAAAGTAATCCGAGACCCCAAATGTCGATGGAAGTCTTTGTTGTTACTCTGTGAGCATGTATTACTGTGATCTTTACACGATTGGTTATAATAAATGCGTGAAATGTGGCAAAATGGGTGGCCCTATATTTTTTCAGGGACTGTATATATAACTTCGGAGCTTATTGAACCGACTATATATATATATATATATATATATATATATATAAAATCGGCTCAATAAGCTCCGGAGCTACCTCGGAGTAAAATAGGTCATAATTACATTACAGCATGTTACTTTTAGGTTTCAACATAAATAAGGTGCTTAGTCTTGACGCGGAGAAGCAGAACGTAGAAGTACACCCTCTCGGTGTACCTGCCAGGTAAACCGTAACTCAGTAAACACCCAACTTTTTTTAGATGTGAGGTTTGGAAACGCTACGTCAATCCTTTCCACCCCCCATAGTTCGGAAATGTGTTGCAATACTTTGAGTCAAATAATTCTACAGAGGACTGGGTTGCTATAGCCCCTTGCGGGCCATTCTCATCTTGGCCACTCGATGGCACGGCGAGCGTCCTGTAGTCGTGTCTGGTCCTGTATAATAGCGTCTGAGAAATAGACGTCTGCCGCCCATGCTGCGGCAACCTCCATCATGTGATCGACAATGCCGATCTTCCTGCATAGCAATACGTCGAGCTTCTCTGGACCTGAGCCAAGGCGGAACAGGATGAGACCGTATGGTCAAAATCGTCTAGCTGCCCCAATGGAATGTGCACGTGTCTACCTGCTGCTTCCCAGTCCGCACCATATAGGTTCGAAATTGGCAGTGACATGTGAGGACCTGTACCAAGAAGTTCGTAAGTAGCCCCCGGCCCGGCATACCAACGTCGGAGGGCCGGCATAAGCGACCGGGTTCACTTCACCCGGTGCACACCCGAGCCTTTCCCATTGGGGGGATTGCTCACGCGTCAAGCGTTGCCGCTTGGGCTAACGTGAAGTCCGTCGCACTAAGCGTCTTACGCTCGCTTTCTTCCCGGGTCAGGAGATCCCAGGTGGCGAACTAGGACGAGGGCCGCCTCTGTGCTCACCGTACGGTACGCCCGGCAAACCCAAACGGCCATGCCGCGCTGCGCAGCATGGAGAGCTCGTTTATTGCGAGCGGTGCGTAGATCTAGACCGCCAAGCGGCACCCGTCCGTAGCCCCCCTCTAGAGGGAGAATCCTGGCCAGATTCCGACCGAGCTAGCTGACCGTGGCGACGATGTGCTTGATATGCGCGGCACCCGTAAGAACGAAATCCAAGATCTCAGCTAAATACCTGGTAGTCCTTTTGGTCAACGGTCTGCAGCGGGTGCGACGACTGGCCAGAAAAAAGCAGTCGAATCTGTTCCAGGGTCTTTTCAGGCGCATTTCAGGAGCGATGGGGGAGGTCTACGCTTACCCGAGACCATCCGGTAAGTTAGGTTCCAGGGGTCAGCCTCGACCGCCGCCACGAGCCTCATTTGCCATATGCGACGAGGTGGTGAATGGGTAGGGGGCTTCTGCGGGCCAATATGAAGGTGATAAAAAGGTGATCGCTCATCGACCCTTCTTCGACTTGTATCGGTATCGTACGGAGAGCAAGGCGTCATTCGCCAGGGTAAGATTCAGGAAGCACCCATCTAGGAAAGGTGAAGGAGCACCCGTTCTAGGAAAGGTGATTCATACCAACATCCGAGTTCTCCACCATATCCTGTAATTATCGAGATCCAGGTGTTTGCTAATTACGCAGCAAACCGGAAGTATATTCTGGATAGAATAGATGTCAGCTATGCCCGAAATTATATGAACTTAACACTTGGTTGAATTCAGCCTCAAATCACTACGTGTAGCGAAACCTAATTGTATCTTTAATCTTCGCAGGCCGTACTGACGGTACTTCCGACGACCCCATTGTCCAAATACCAAAACTTAAGTGGACTCTGGTGAGTTGACCAAGTACTTAACGGCCAAAACATAGGGGTTCCCCGGTTGAACACCTAAAGCCAAGATGAGTGGTATCGCAGTGGCCTCATCTCCAACCACCCTTTACAAGCAATCCATCGTAACGGCGTTTAAGCGCGTCTTTAAAATTATGTTAAACTCTTACGGAGGGATCGAGCCGATATCTATAAAAGCTCTGATAGCGGGAACCACTATTCCAACATACCTCTAGGTAGAGAAATACAAGAATTTGGTTAAATCTGTCGGATGAGCAGCCTAGGTTCAATGAGAGATGGCCCTGCAGTAGGCAAGACCTGATCTAATCCAAGTCGGCACTCGAGCTCTTTAAAGATGATACAACTGCATAGCAAACATCTTCGACCGACGTAGAAGAAGGTAAACGTGTAAAATGAAAAAAAAACGTTTAAGAGAGGTCCGGTTGGCGAAAGGCAGTATTTTTCCGTACGAAGTTTGTATACCATAACGTCGTCAGATAGAAGGCAAGCTGCCTCTGACACGTCCCCGCCCGATCGCTTTGCCGACTCGACCCGCATAAACGGTAGATTCCATTCAGCACCCGCGCCCGGTTCACCCGCAATAGAAGCAGAAAAGCTAAATCTGTAAGCCCAGGTTCTTTCTGATGACTGCCTCCAGGGCAACGTGCAGATTCGGTAACCTCAACCTAGGCAGACCATTGGGCACACCTCTAACAGGGCGTGAGCCACGAGCTTTCTGACTTGCTTAAGCAGGATTCGTACCAGCCTCCCACTCTACATCCAAGAGCCTGGATGTATACTGTGAAGTCGATAATGAACTCGCTTGTGGCTTCGTTATGGATGGAAGTCAAACTAGGGCACTTGCGCTCCATGTTTGACTGTGATATATCTACGAAAGCTACGCTTAGCAAAGGTGTAACCACATAGGTGACAGGGGACCGTGTTAGGCCCCAACTGGTCTGGTGTAGTAGCGTTGGATTCCCGGGTATAAAGCTCGCGCCGGTATATTCTAAAAAATCCGACAAAGTGACCCGTGTATGTTTTGTCACCTTCATGCAATCATTTTAATCACCCGTCATTATAATTACCTGGGGTCGCTAGCAACCGATAAAAGTGCCAGTAAAGGCTCTTAACGCATTCGCGGTTGGCATTACCATTTTCGACACTTCAGATTTTATAGATATCAAGCCCCAGACCAACCCGGACGTCCAGGGGTTTGTTGATAGATGCAGCCGGATGAGAAGTACGAATCTGGCGGAGGATTCTGGCCTTCATCATATTTTCTTCTCAGATAGAATAATCACGGGTAGCTAGGTGACGTGGCATTATTCCCCCCCGCAGTTAACACATTTAAGCCAGTTTAGACAGTGGCAGCAAGGCAGTGGACGCAGACCCTGGGCTAATTGAGTTCAGAATAACTATGTGCGAGCGATAGCTTAGGAACAATGACGCCAATGGTTAACGATCGAACGTAAGATCACTTTTAGCAAACGCTTCTTTTGATCCCCAGACAAGACGAATTCCGGGCGCATGTGACGCAGAAGTTGGATAGATCTGTCAGACGTTGTGAACCCTGACCACAAGCGAGGCCAAGCACGGGCAAGGGGCCATCAATGGGATACCGTTTACGTACGTAAGGCGTGAGAGCTTCTGAGCTACATTAATAAAGGAGACAGTTATGAAGGTGGTGTGATCAGACTATGTATTGCCTTGAATAACCAAGCATCGAACTTTCCCTAAAGTCGGCCAAATTTCTGTCGGAAGACTTGTGTTGTTTGAGTAGCACCATGAGTGCTCCCGAGCTCACCTTACATCGCCGCTTCTCCAACTGTTTTTGCTCTCGTATAATAGCTTTCTAACAACAATAAAACCATTGTGCTTCGTGGGTTTATCTGCAACTGAGGCGCGCGGAATCCGTCAGTCGTCTGAGCGGTTTCACTGTCTAAATTGACTGAACGGGAACTGTGTCACGACGTGGCTGTTATGGTGCAGGTCATAGAAAAACCGATTAACTAAACAGTGCCTCCCGATTCATCGTTTGAACGTCAAAATGACATGAATAACCATGTAAATACAAGTATATATATATCTACGATTAAGTTTACTCTTTTTGTAAACTATAGTACACATTGTATACATTGGTTTTAGCGTGAGCACAAGTACCAGCAACGTACTAAGGCGCTGACGTTAAACGTATAGTATAAGGGAAACACATACATCTTCTGTCCAAAATATAGGAAGAGTCAGCTTCGGCACTGGCTCTGTTGGCAATGGTATTAGCTTTAAGTTTACTTGCATTCGCCATCTCATGTCAACTCTTAAACCAGATCTCTGAAAAGACAATTCGCCAATTATTGAGTGTATATGCTTTGTATTGGATATGCTACGTATCCGCATGTTGCTACACCTTTTATATCGATAAGACATAACTTATGTTACACCAGCTATATACATTGCAGTTATCTATTCGAAACAATTTCTATTATGCATGACCGATTCTGAGTAGAAATGTTACGTTCGGCTATAACATGACAGACTTTGCTTAGTTTCAGAACTCCTTTATGACTTGCAATTTGATGTCTAGCTCAATAAACACTTACTAAACACTGTCAGCACCATACATTTTATGTCCTCTAGGTTTTACAAACGCAATTTACAAACAATCGTACTTGTTCTTGCGAAGTCTAATAATTACAAAATGTGATTTCTGCCCAGTGCTTTGAAGTCAGAGTGATGAGATTCTTTGAAGCGCGGGTAAACGACAGGAGTGTTAGTATCTCTCTCTCTTTTGGTAGCCAGTTGCCTCGTCATCTTATTTCTGACGCGCATAAATGGATTAACAAGATTCCCACTGTACCTTTCTACTGCCTAGCGAAACCACAGCCAAGGGAGATGGAAGACCCTATTGAGCTTGACTCTACTCTGACTTTGTGAAGAGGCAGTGAAATAAATATGGTCTTTCCATGCTTTAGACAAAATCATAGTTATTTGTGTATTTTATATTGAGGACAGTCAGGTGGGTAGTTTGACTGGGGCGGTACATCTGTCAAAAAATGACGCAGGTATCTTATAGCCAGCTCAGCGAACACAGAAGTCTCGCACACAGCAAAAGGGTAAATGTTACCTTGATCTTAGCTTTCAGTACAAGTGTGGACCGTGAGCCCTCGATGCAACCGATTTCACAACCAAATGAAATAGGTTGCTTGGAAGGTTTGCCAAGCCTACTAAAAAGCACAGAATATAAGGAATAGCACAAATTTACGATATTTAATAAACAGAAAGAGCATCAAATATCTTATATCAGAAATCGCAAACAAGAGGAAAATACATATTAAATTATATAAAAACAATACTAACATAATCTTATTGAAAATAGGCTATCAAGGGATGACAGACTTACAGCATGAACGTCAATGTAGAAGTGGTGTTTGTTTTCATTAGGATGTAAGCCACTGACATTGGCATGCAGTGCAGGATCTCCATAAAGAAAATGAGGTAGGCTGAGCACAAGCGGCAGCACGTACTTTTTATACGGTTGGCTCTCGGTTTCGGATAGGCTTGCGTCGAACGTCCCCTTCGTGTGCGTTGGTGCTGGGCAAAAACATCTACACAAGAATAAGTTTTACAAGTTTTATAAGTATTACACACACTGTCGTACATGGCAGTTTCTAACAGGACAGACTTAAAAAAGTCATATTGCTTGATAGATTGTTTTAAAAATACGCGTTTACACCTGTCAGATGAACTTACAACCTAACGAGCATACTTTATACATAAACGACACAGTCCTTGCATTGGTTACGTTTTGCTAACTTACTTTAAAACCTATTGACTGCGGATGCGTCATTAGTTAAATGGCAGTCGATCATGTCTGCCTAGAGTGAGTCACTACAGTTTGCGGAAAAGAGTTATCATGAATGCATAAAAAACTTACTCATCAAGTTCCCGGTCGCCAGTTTCATTAAAGAGGTCCTTGCCTCCTTGAAACCGAGTGATTGATTCACAATTAGCAACGTATTGTTTCTGTAGATACAAAGACCACGGCTTAGCAATATCATGTGTATAAATTTTTACGCTTCTCGGCGGTTCTTCGAAAGCTGGAAATAGCTCACCATCTGCAATAGATGTAGCCCGGATATAACAAATATTATAAGAAAAGTGTACAGTCCGTTATATTAGACGTAATCTATATATATATATATATATATATATATATATATATATATATATATATAAATATATATATATATACTGCTCGAATTTTTTTTTTTTTTTTTTTTTTTTTTTTTTTTTTTTTTCGAATTTATTAAGAATGCAAATGGAGCGACAATTGTTTCCCGAGAACGTGTGTACTGTAAATATTACTCAATCTCGTGAAGGGTGGGCTGAGACCACTTCAGCAGTGTGCTCCGGACGGACGCCGCGTTGGACTTCAAAATTGAAGCCTCCTCATACAGACGTCTCTTAAGTTTATCGTACTGAGCAATACCGGCATCGTCTAAGTGCGATGGCGTTGCCTTCTGATCGGAAAAGAGAGAACACTATCACTGGCCCTGCGAAGAGGGGCGGATTCGAGAACTCCAGATCCTTTTTCGAGATTGCTAATTGTGCCCATTTTCGAGCAAAAGGCGCCAGCCATAGTTTAAGCAGGGATTCGAGGCTGTTTACAATCAACTTGTTCAATGGACGCAGGTCGTCCAACCGTCCTGTAAGATTCGCTCTGCGGAAAAGGTGGGTGATCCTGGTAGCTAAGAACGAATATCGGAGTAAAAAAGAGCGCGGTGGGCGAGTGGGGTAAAGTTGTCAGCGACGTCCTTTAGTTTGTTTTGCCACTTCACGAGTGCGCGAGTGAGCCCTTGCGGCCGGAGCGGGACTCCCAGAAGTTCCAGGTACCTGATGAGGGTAGCAGGTGCGAAGATGGGGGCCTGCACTGTCGCCTGTAACACAGATCTCACATTTTTCGGGATTCAGTTCCAAACCCGAGGTCTCATTTAGAAACCATTTTTTTTCAATTAATCAGGTTTATTGACGTGCCCAACAGGTAGGCACGCACCTTAAGTCCACGTTTTAATCAATAATCGTGGGCTAGCAGTCGGCCAAGATTAGCAACTGAAACCTGGATTCTAAAGGAGCAGATAATCTGTTCCTTCCCATGTCCACCAAGTTGTCAACATCGGACGACCGCAAAACTCAACGACTTAACGAACTTTTGGATATTTATTGATGTCAGGGTTACAACATCTAAAATACATGGAAGCCGTACTCGGGAAATCCTCCCGATATCGCTTTCTCAATAAAACATGGATAAGGCCATCCAGTCCACCGCCGTCAGATCCATCTGGCCCATCCGCCAAACCAGAGCCAACCCGCACTTGCTCTTTATCTGCGAACTCAGTATCGTTACTCTCGTAGATGCCAGCAGCATCCACGTTGTTGTTTGACACGATGCTGGCTGCTGTCCTCTCCTTCGGCTGTTTCTCGAGTGCGCCCTGCGGTTGCGTGTTTGTATCTGGCTTCTTTTTTTCTCCGCCTCGCCTTGCAACCGTTTTTAGGGGACCCAGCCTTTTTGCCCTCCTTGGCAGCATCGACAGAGCCGGCGCCAGGCAAAGAGTGATCTTTTTCGGTTGTGCCGGGGTGGCCTCGTGACAGGATAAACCGAGGTGCTGCATGAGAAAGGCAATTTGTCGGTCAATTCGTTCGGTCTCGTGGACGCTACCATTGCCCGGCAAACTTCACAGTGGTCTAGCCTAATGAGGTAGGCAGTGATATCCGCCTCCGGTCACCCTTTCTGCTTCCAGTGGCGCCGCCAGAAGTATTTCTACCATCCAATTTGCTTTCCTCTAAGCACTGTGTGAACTCATAAAATTACTTTCTTGGCGTAAGCTGTGAGATCATCTGGAATGACCAAGCAATTTGTCGAAACCGCCCTGAAGGGATAATCCCGTCTTACAGTGTTAAAGGCGTTTTTTAAATAAAGCTTTAGGAGGACCCCAGAGAACGCGCGTGACTCAAGGAAAGCTCGGGTGGCGTGTATAGCGGCCTCGGCCTCGGCTGGTGTGGCAAACCCTGACGGATGGGAGCCCGTCGCCTTGCGAATCCTATCCCTGATTCCATTATACGCAATCTTTGCGGCAAGCCCGCGCAAAGTGGAGAAGCAAGCAATTGGCTCACTGACCCGTCTTTTTTTTCTGTAAGGCGAAAAGCCACGCCCAAAGATTATAGGCAGAAGTTGAGATGGAGGGGCGTTTCCCAGAGTAGGTTGACGTCTTTGGCCAGTGCGCTTGTCAGCCGGCTTGCTGTGTCCCACAAGGTTGGATATGTAAAGTCGGGGTCGGATCAAATTAAGACCCCTGTGACACTCCGTGAAAAACTTTTGACCGCGGCTATGTTCCCCCCCAACGTGATACAGGAGAGCAGTAAGCCGGGAAAGGCTGGCCAGTCTAGGTCTGGTGAGGCCGGGGTGCTTGTCGCGAAGAACCGTCAGGCATCCGTGCTGGGAGCCAGCACGTTTGACGATTCGATTAACTTAGCGGCGCCTGACACGTCACCCTTAGTTAGCTTAAAAATGATCTGATGGACACAGTCATTTGTGAAATTACGATTTCTCGTGGTGACCAGGGTACGATCTCTGCTAAGCGCAGTTCATTGAATAATTCACGCAGATTTTGGCGGATAATAACAGAGAGTGATGTGACGTTATTGCGAGTGGGAAGAAGAATTGGTAGTGGGAGTGATGAACCCGGAAGAAAAACTAGGGACCCTAAGGGTGCTCCAAGCTGTCGTAGGAAAAGCGCTGGGGCTGGCTGGCGGGAAGAAACCCCCGCTGATGCACGTCACAAGGGAGCGCCGCACACAGACGTTTCTACAAGATCTGAAAATCTGCTGCCGTAAGGCCGGCGACGGCAGTGGCCTTCTAGAGGTTTGCTCGAGACAAACAAGGAAGACCGAAGCCGGGATAACGGTTAGGGGGGGGTAGTTAAAAGTAAGGGGGGTGACCATATCATTAGAATAGGAGAGTGAAAAGGGCGCGGGAGAGAAAATGGCGGTGGCCATCCGAAAATCTGCAAAGATGAAGGCCGACTGCCGAATGCTTAACCAGGGGCAAACCATCGCCTTGTGGGGGATTGACCCAATCTTGGACGGGGAGCAGGTCGAAAGGGAACTGCAGAAACCTTGCAACTTTCGGTTGGCGCCAAGATCACAGTAACCGAGCCAAGGCTCGGAAAAGCTGACGTTTGGTACGCACTGGTTACGGCATTCCCGGCGGCGGCAAGCGCCATATGCTCCCACAAGACCCTTAAGCTGGGCTCGAGGTGGTGCAGACCTGAGGAGTGGATTAGGCTCCCCAACTGCTACAAGTGTCATAGGCCGGGCCATAAGGCCCAAGATTGCAAGGCAGAGAGCCAGGTGTCTCGGGTATGCCACAAATGTGGTGAACCTGACCACCTGGTAGCCAATTGCAACGCAACGACACCAAAGTGTCTTGTGTGCGGAATAGAAGGGCACCGAGCGGATAGGATGTCTTGCCCGGCCTATAGGGAGCAAGTCGAGCAGCGGCGGAAGGCCCGAAGGAGCGTCGCCAAAGGACAGGTAGATAAAGGACAGGTAGAAGGAGACCCAAATAGAAACCCAAATAATTAAGAAGAGCAATAAGAAGGGGCATAAAGACAAGGGGCTAAGAATAAGAAGACAACCGTTATCCCGGCAGGGGACGGAAAGGGTGATTAGAACTTAGTAGGTAGGGGCCCTTCATCCGACAAACGTTAAAGATACTTCAGGGAAACCTTAACCGCTGTAGGGCGGCGCATAATATGCTCGATGAGATTGTACGCAGAGAGTCCATCACATCCACACTGTCCATCTTAGCAGTGGGCACAGAGCATATTGGGCAGTACCAGACTGCGTCAGTTTCAGCTGATGGCTCGCTTTCATTCGCGGCTTTGCAGGCACTGTGAAATGTTCGTGCACAGCCGCTACAATCGAACAGCTGCCAGTGAGTGCTTACATCTTGAGCAGATGTTTTCGACTTCCATCCTGTTCGAACGCTTGTTGTAGTTGGACGCCGCACTGTTGTCTGGACTACTGTCGCTTCGTTCAGTGAGAGTGCGTTTCCGTCGATTAGCGCTATGGCACGGAGTTACCATTACCGGCACGGCCAAATTTAGTACAGACTGGCTAGGCTGATCTCCGTTGTTGGTGGGAGCACTACCACCGCTCGGGGGGGCACGCGGGTTCACTACTACCTACGGGCATTGATTCTGCAAAAATCCACAAATATAACTTGCTTTCACTGTGGCTACAGGTGCACTGTGTAGTACGTAACACTTTGTCACTGTTCTCGGTCACTTTTGAGTGATTATACTCTGTAAAGTTGAAGATTTTTCGCGGAGCGCACAATTTCCGTTACTATCAGCTGCCTATAGCAGACGCATATCGGCTGAATTATGTATTGCGGCGAGAGCTCACTGTACTTTGACAATTTGAGACTTTCAGCAAGACGTGCGCTCGCGCCAGCTTCCCGACTTGTGCGCGCAATGTAACTGTTGGCGAGAGTACATGAAACCGTCGCGTCCCACACTAGCAGACGACCCCGTTTCTATGGTGCTAGGGTTTTTCCATCCGGGCGTAGAAGGCTGTTGGCGCACATACTGAGGTGCTCTTTCATTGAAGGAATCTGGGCGCTCTGCAGAGCACGGTGTACGACATCGTTAATGGCGAAATGCCTTGGATGGCGACCGGCACTGAACCGGCAGGACAGCGCATGTTCCGCTGTAGCGGTAACTTTGGACCGACACAGGTTGCAGACGTGCTCTGCGCAGACGGCCTCCCCAAGCCGCAGACCCGAGACGATGCGGAGTGTGTTGTTGTCCAGCATCGTCCCTAGTTGCGGCATCGGAGATTGACCGGGTAGGGGTCTTCTATAGCTGCTACTTCTCTCCCAACAGGGAGGGGGGGAAATTCAAGGAATTTCTCGAGAAATCACCGGGGATTCTAACGCAGCCAGCATAGCATGAGGTAGCCGGACCACAACTAGACGTGCACAAACTCTACAGGAGTGGATAGCTGAAAAAAGTCTAATGGTTCTTAATGACGGAAGGGTCCCCATCTTTTCCAGAAGAGCCAAACGGCCTTCATTGACCTAACAATGGTCAATGAGGCGGCCTTTCCACTGGTGGTAGAGTGGAGGGTGAGGGAGACGGAGATACGTTCTACAGCATGCGAGAAAGCTGCTCCTTCACATCATCATGGGAGCCGCCACCCTCCCAACTACTGGTGGAATAAAGAGATCGCAGCTGCCAGCAGGATTTGCATTAGGCTAAACCGAGTTCACACGAGAACACGCAGCTGGTTAGCGCGAAGAAATCGACAGGAGGGATCTTACGGGGAGGGAGAGACTGCAAGAGCTGAATCCCATTTGACGGAGTACAAGGCTGCTCGATTGAGACTCCGAGGACTCATCGCCAAAAGTAAAGCGGAAAAGAGCTGATAGACGCGGTGGAGAGCGACGTATGGGGCCTGAACATAGCTTACGACGGGGTGCTTGAGATCCAAGGTCTCCTGTATGGGGTAGAACCGTTGGCGTACGCCGATGACCTTGCACTCATGATAACGGCCAGGAGCAAAAGAGCCCTGGAGAGCGCCGCCAATGAGGCCTTGTCAATGGTGTCCGAGTGGATGGAGTCCCATCACTTAAAACTGGCGCCCGACAAGACGGAGGCGATGTACCTAACAGGCAGAAAGAGGACGACCGGCATTAACCTTGTGATGGCGGGCCACCCGATAGAAATCAGAAAAAGGCCCAAAAGGTCTCCCTGAACCTGGCGCGGATCATGCCTAGGGTCGGTGGGGTGGTTGAAATGAAAAGAAGGCTCCTGGCCTCGGTGGCCGAAGCAACGGCATTATACGCAGCCCCATTCTGGGGGGAGATGGCAATGCGGACGGCAAAAACTAAGGTTGACCCAACAAAGGCTGGCAATCAGGGTAAGCCGGGCGTATCAAACAGTCTCGACCGAAGCTCTCCTGGTCCTAGTTAAGATGCTGCCATGGGACCTCCTAGTGGCTGAACGAAGTGAAATGTATCTAGACAAAATTCTGGATCTCACCAGCGCCAGGAGTGCCACCATATCGGCCTAGCATTAGGAATGGGCGCAGGTAAGACCCGGTGAGACCACAGAGAGCTGGACCAAGAGTCTGATACCGGACCTCAGGGTATGGTATGACCGCCGACACGGAGAGCTTTTCTACTGGACGACTCAGGTTCTGACCGGACACTGCCAGTTCCAGAGCTACATGTCAAGGGTCAAGAAGTCTATCAGCGATATCTGCGTACTGTGCGATTCTGGAGAAGCGGACAGCGTAGAGCATACTGTTCTACGGTGTGATGCTCTCAGAGAAGCACGGGACGCAGCACCAGCCGCTGTGAGAGGCCGACCCACTAAGTAGGTGGTCGCCCATATGATGACTACGGCGGAGGCATGGAGGGAGGCGACGAACTTGTTCGACGCCGTTTTGACGCTTGAGACAGCCAAGGAAACGGCCAGGCGGGGTAGAAAGGAGGCATAGGTACACACAGGGGCATAAAAAGTCATGCGTAGATTATGTACTGACGAAGAGTAAAATGAATGGAGAGAGGAAATCAGGATAGATGAAGAGAAAACATACAATGCTAGAAGTGATCATAATTGGGTAGAAGTGAGCGTAAGGAAGTAGAAGCCAGGGCGCCTAGTTGTACAAAAGAAGCGTTTGGGCAAACAAAATTAGACACAGAAAGTAGAATACATAAAGCAGTTCTTAGTAGCAAGTGGGGAAAGGCTGGTGCGAGATGCATGGGAAAATTAAGGACGCATATGACAATTGTTGTAAGATAGAGAAGGGAATTCAAAAAAGAGAAGAACGAGGGTATTAAAATGATCAAATAAATGAGGCAATCCTGAAGCGGAAAAGGTGGAATACGGAGCATAGACAAATAATGAGAAGAGACGCAGATAAGGCAGGCGAGTATTGAACAAATTACAGGAAAGCCAAGAATAAAGCTCAAATGTTAACACAAGATGCAATTAAAATGCAGACGAGAGGAAATTCAACAGGATTTTAGGGGCCTCCAAGGGCCAATGGGCAGAACAGCTTTCAGACGATCAGACAGGAAAAAAACAAGGATGACAAATAACGCCCAGGATAGAACATATACAATAGATGAAATTGACACCGCTTTGCAAGCACTATTTGTCACGACTAGCGTAAAAAGTGTAGGAAGAATATAAACATCCAGGCGTTGGGAAAGAAGTACGTGTATTATCTAACGAAGCAATTTAATATCCCGGAAAGTTGGCGCAAGGGAAGAGTTTCTCTTCTTCCCAAGGAAGGGGTAGATAATGGCACTTTTCAAAATAGGCGACCAAACACAATTACGCCTATAACGTATCGAATAATTATGCTGTTTCAGAGTAGGGTGCAGAGTATGCTGAAGACAAATGAGCAAATAGGATAATGGCAGTGCGGGTTTAGGAAAGATTGTCAGGTTGTGAAGACATCGAGATTGCAGGGACACGGGTGTGTGGCAGGATTTTTAAATCTTGAAAAGCATACGAGGTGTGTTCAAAAAGTATCGCGACTTTTGAATTTTTGCGGGTTACGTATATTCGAATTTCGATTTTTTGTGGCGTTATGTTGGTACTCATGTCTCTCACTTATGCCGACAAGCTCGGCCATTTTGAATGTTCACTTAATTGTTGACAGCTGCTTTGCTTGCACGTGTTTTGGATCGTCTTCGATTTTTACCTATTCAAAAAAATGGATCAAAGAACCTGTATTAAATTTTGTGTGAAAAACGAAATTAAGTGCGCGGATGCATTCCGAATGTTGACTGTGGCATACGGAGAAGCTACCTTGGACCGAAGCAACGTTTATCGGTGGTACAAAATGTTCTCAGAAGGCCGAGAAGATGTGAACGACGAAGAGCGTGCCGGACGCCCGAGCACTTCAACAACAGACGAAAAAATTAATGAAGTGGAGAAAATGGTATTGGCCAATCGTCGAATCACCGTTAGAGAAGTTGCTGAGGACCTAAACATATCGATTGGCTCGTGCCATTCGATTTTTATCAATGATTTGGGCATGAGACGGGTCGCCGGGAAATTCGTACCAAAATTGCTCAATTGCGACCAAAAACAGCATCGCATGAACATTGCTAATGAGATGTTGGACTCTGTCCGCGACGACCCAAATTTGCTCCAGAGGGTCATAACTGGTGACGAATCGTGGGTTTATGGTTATGACGTGGAAACCAAAGCTCAATCATCTCAATGGAAGCTGCCGCACGAACCAAGACCGAAAAAAGCGCGCCAAGTTCGGTCGAATGTGAAAGTTTTGCTGACAGTTTTCTTCGATTGCAGGGGCGTGGTGCATCATGAGTTCTTGCCACAGGGTAGAACGGTCAATAAGGAATATTACCTGCAAGTTATGCGCAATTTGCGCGAAGCAATCCGCCAGAAACGCCCGGATTGTGGAAGAACAAAAATTGGCTTTTGCACCACGATAACGCCCCTGCTCACACATCGTTGCTTGTGCGCGAGTTTTGGCCAAAAACACACACTAATGATGCCGCAGCCACCGTATTCCCCAGATCTGGCCCCCTTTGACTTTTCCTTGTTCCCTAAACTGAAGAGGCCATGAAAGGACGACGTTACGCTACGCTTGACGAGATAAAGACGGCATCGAAGGAGGAGTGAACAAGATAAAAAAAATTGTTTTTTAAAGTGTTCGAAGATTGGAAAAACCGTTGCACAAGTGTGTAAATCTCATGGCATTAATTGAAGGGACAAAAGAGATATTCATGAAAAATGATAATTTTGAACACACCCACAAAAGTTGTATCAAATTGGTTAGGGAAGGTTGGAAAGAAGCTGGGTAAACTTAATAGAAAAAAAATTACAGGAATAACACGTCAGAATAATAATAGCAGCCGAACAATCTAGAGAGTTTATAGTCGCTAAAGGAGCCAGGCAAGGCTGCCCGTTGTCATCGGCAATTTTGTTATGTATATAGAGAGAATAGCGCGACGGATTATTAGAACGAGTTTAGAAAGGCAGATATGGGAGCATGGTGTATATTTCAAAACGCCCGAGCTGCTGTTTACTGACGATATGGTTGAATGCGTGTGGGAAAGCAGCAGAGGAACTGGGCATGGCGTTTAATGAAAAAAGACCACAATTTTAGTATGATATTTGATTAGGGGGGAACGGAAGCTTGTAGTACAGGGAAAGGAATTATATTATAAAAGTCAGCACAAGAATATTGGGGTGACAGTGACAACAGGTGATATTTATATAGAGGAGTGAGAGATATTACGGAGAATGAAAACTGAAAGTGGAAGAGATGCAGTAAGATGTAAGAGCCTCTGGAAGTTCAATAGATGTATAGTAGTAAGGAATATATAGAAGGCCATGTATGTGCCAGGATTGACTTTTGCTAATGCATCTCTGGTACACAGCGCGGGGTTAGAAGAGAAGTTAGAAACAATACAAAGAGAAGTGATAAAATTTGCATTGGGTTGTCCTTTTAATTGCGCCAGGGAGTTTCTTGAGTGGAAGGGGAATGTCAAAATGCATACAAAAGGAAGTCAAAGTAAGTTAATATTTAGTATTGGGAATAAAATGTCACAAATAAATAATAAGTTAAACAGATGCAGCTAGTAAAGGCGGCACTTGGGAAATAAACGAAGTAGGATCACAGAGCAGAGTTGGCAGCTAGAGATATTATTGGGTACAGTAGTCAGTAATGGGCAAGAACGAGGGTATCGGAGAAAATGGTAAAATTGAGGGTAAAGTAGGCATATACAGAGCAAATGAAAATTGGGAATCGGTTCCGGATCAAGCTTGGCAGGTATATATGGAAAGAAAAGCGGGAAAGATGCGGGGTAGAATTGTTATACGATAATTCAAGAGCTTTAACTTAATCTTAGCAGATGCCAGGGCAGGGATGTTGAATACAAGGATACAAAGAGCTAAATATAGGGAGGGGCAAAGTACAGAATGTCGAGCATATGGGGTAGGGAATAAGTCAATTAAGCATATAGCTAAAGAATGTATAGCCTAGGGGGAGCAGAGATATAGAGCGGTCGGAGGCCCTAGCTCTAGAACCAAATATTGGAAAGAACCTTGTAGGATAGCAGTGTCCGTTAAGCAGCGCAGGCATAGACAGCGTCGGTTGGCGGCTATGCTGAAGCAAGCTAAATAAATGGCGCCGATTAGAAGATATCGCCACCCTACTAGCGAAGACGCGGGAAATCACTAAATGCGCGGGCAATCTGTGAGTATATAAGGAGGCATGCGAATAAGTGAGTCAGTCGTTTGTTCGAGCCAGGTAGAGGACGTGTGTTGTTTGAGCGAGAGAATGGAGAACTCGTAACGGTCGCCGCCCGGTCATGGGGGTGGTGGACACTACAAACCTGGTCGATATTACAAGGAATAGGTTGTCCCTATGGCACGCAAATATTCAGTAGGTATTAAAGTATACATGGATGATATGGAATAAAGGGGGTGGGACAAAACTGAGATACAGTGAAGCCCGCGAAGCCGCCTAGATGCGGTCTTTGGGAATAAGACAAAATGGTTGATTTTCTTGCTACCGTTAATGGTAGTGGGCTTGCATCAGTTTTCGCTCGCTGATATTTGGGTGTTCTTTATACCACTATGCAGTTCGCGCTGGTGTCGCGGTTGGACCCAGCAGAACATACGCTGCTGAAGAGGTACCACAAATTTCTAAGTCTGAGGGGGTGGGAAGAAACCCGGATATAGTGGGTTTGGTACTACCGTACATTCCCGAAACGTCCTACAACAAACAAAAATAAACCCTTGGAGCTTTTCCATTTTCAGTAACATAATTCATCAAATTTCTGCGAAACCGTTCGAGTCCTGTCGTTGACCGCCTTCATTGGGCGTTCAACCCGTTGCAGGCGTTGCCCTAACTTTTGCAGACGAGAGCTGTTTTATTTGCCGATTGTAAACGAGAAAGCTCCTAGAAAGGAACATTTTTGAAAAGTATTTGGCTGCCGTCTCGCTAATGCGGAGCCGTAAAATAGCAGCCGGTTGATGCACAGAGCTTGTCTTGGTTTAGGTTTTACTGACTGTTCGTGTAGAGAGGATAATAATTATATTTGTTTAATTTATGTTTATTTAACTCAAATTAGTATAATACAGTTCAAAGATTTCTTCATAAAGCTTTATCTTCCTCACGCTTCCGGCGAAAGAACTACACCTCTGCCGACAGATCCGGCAAATGCGTTTAAACATATCATGATAACTATGCAGTACCTCGTGTACACGTGGCGACTGTCACATGCAGGACCAGACCAGAGGTGCAAGGCATTGAAAATATCCAAACCACCGACCTCCCGTCTGGCCTTTTCGACTTTAGTTTCCCACTCCGAAATAAAACATTCGCAAGGTACTGTACGCGGCATCTTCAGCCTTTGTTCACTGTTTCAGTAGCCGGTGGAAAGCCTGATATGATTTACGCAAAACGGTTCCTTGCTCGGATAAGCAAGCAATGCACTTACTTCATACTCAATAAAACTTAAGCGCGAAGCGACTCATTGCTGAGGATACGGACAGTATTCAAACATTGCCTTCATCCCCGTAAAGTGAGACAGAGAGCATAATTAAACCCATGACTAAAGCAAAACCGTTACTTTATCCACATTCCTTTGAAGATCGTTGTACTTGGCGTCGCCAACGCTCACTGCTGAGAATACGGACAGTATTCAGACATTGCCTTCATCCCCGTAAAGTGAGACAAAGAGCATAATTAAATCCATGACTTAAACAAAACCGTTACCATATACACATTCATTTGAAGACCATTGTACTTGGCGTCGCCCACGGATTCCGTTAGCACGAAAAGGTGCCAAAGGTTGCCTAACTAGTAGTACTAAGGTTTGCTAACAAAGAAGATACCCTCTCCTGATTTAAAATGGGTCCTGCTTTTTTCAATTTACCCCGACAGCTTCTTACAATTGACCCCGACGTTTATCGGCCTAAGTGTCGGTCCTCTATTAGATAATTCGCACAGGCGCTGCGCGCTGGGTTTTCTTGAGTAGACAGCTCCAAACCTTATTTCTATATTAACAGTTGATCGCACAGCGGCGATCTCCCAAAGAAGATTCCTGACAAGTACAGTTAGTGCGAACGAACACTAAGGGACTGGACCTATGTAGCTGTGGTAAGGCACGGTTTTAGAGAGCCCTGTCATGCTAATTAAACTGCACAGTGATCCGTACCAATTTTACTAAGAAAGCAATAACATTTGCTCTAGCGCAATTTCTCCAGGCGGTTTCTTTGGCTGTCTTGAGCGTCACTCTGACGTCGAACGAAGACGCCGAACAGACTAATCTTTTTTTAGAAGACTTGCTAGGTCAACAGCAAGCCAGGCTACACTTATCAATAATGTGCGCAGATATTTTGTTCACGTAAATGATCTTTTCTAAATTCAGTATTAAGATAATTCCGCCTAAAATTCATCATACATCGGAATATATATATATATATATATATATATATATATATATACATATACGTTTGGCAGCTTTCTGTATATATATATATATATATATATATATATAAAGAGAGAGAGATAAAGTTAAGAGTTTCTGCTGCCATACGTAGCACGTGTATAAAATATACCATTTGCTACTTAGACATTTTTATCTGAAGGAGATTTACCTGTTCCTTCTATTGCGTTACAACGATTTCCATACATGTGGATTTTCCTGAAAATAGCACAATTTCATAGCATATTGTATTTAAATGAAGATCCAACCGGCAGATTATCGGTGCATTTAGACATCTTATATTAAAGAGTATAATAACTCATTATAGAATTTTACGTCTAAAACAGCTAATCGTAATAGCTCGTACCCATTAGGAACATTGATGCTAGAGCGTTAAAACACTCTAATAAGACTTTACCAAACGTTCCTTAGAGATTTTTGGAGATGAAACTGCTGCGCGACTACAGGTGACAACACGAACGTTTCTACTGCCCTTAGATTTTTTTCCGGAGATCACTTACCAACACGAGAAAAAAACATATAACTTAAGTTATGCCTACGAGCAACACCCCTGACGAAACATGCTGCGCTATAATCTCATTTAGAATCTTACCGCTGCAATATCTCTTTAAGTGAGCCCAGGGCGCTTGCAGAAACCTTAGTAACGGCTAGCTTTTTTTTATCATTATAGTTTGAACAGCAGTATAAATGGCAGTCGATAAAAATGGCGAATCGATATGATTTTTGTTTGCAGCGTACAATATATCACAGTTAGGTGTACAACATAAAAGTGTACTAATAGTTCAGGGATGTATGTTAGAGATAATTAGCTACATATTACAAGCTGACATAGCTTTAATCAGAGATTGTTCTTGTATTTTGAGTTTCGTATATTAGACAATTAAGGTCACTACCAAGCACAGTTGTCTTAGCTTTAAATCAAACATGCAGCGATGAGGCAATGAGAAGGCTATCTTACCTCTGCTTTTTAAATGACTTTTCTGCATTACTCACTGCCTTTTTGTGATTTACACTGTTGTGAACACAACCGTAAATTACTTGGCCCTGTGCTTCATTTGACGCTGTTTACACAATGACACTGTATTTGGCGGAGTGTCGAGGACGGCTGTCACTCATAGGCCATTTATTAAGCTTGATTATTATTAATTGACGCCAGGCCGCTGACGTCGGCGCGGTAGTACTCTTTATTTCTACTAAACATTTTATAGGAACCGGAAGATGCATTTTGTACCAAAAAGCTAAGGCTTTTCTGAACGCCAAAATTGTTTGAGTCATGTGTAGTTGCATGGATGGCAAATGCATCAATTGTAGAGACCCCCTGTGAGGTGTATATATACGCCAGAGATAATAGATATTAACCACATAGTACAAATTGCAGCAGCGTTATTCAGAGACTGTTCTTGTATTTTAAGTTTTTTCTATTGGATAATTAAGGTCACAGTTATTTTTTTAGGGTAATGCAACCATGCCCAGACAGTATAGCAGATCTTCACAGGGCTAACACTGATCTAGAGTAAACAGAAACAATGTTACTGTCATTTCCTGCAAGAATCAATTCTGACCTCTCTGAAACATGCAGACACGGCCCTTAGCTCCTTCGGCCCCTACTTAAGTGAGTCGATACACCCCCACATACGAGCTGTTAATTCGGTCCAAGCGTCCGTAACCATTACTGCGAAATGGCAGACTAGATTTGATCTCCGCCAAGGTAGAAATCATGAGTTAGGTATATATATATATATATATATATATATATATATATATAACACGTGCGCAACGATTTAAAAAAAAGTGTTAAAAGCTACTTACTTCACATGGTTGATAGTGGCGATCTGATTGACCCTTTTGATATCGGTGTACACTTGCAGAAGCGTCAGGCTGCTATGATTGTTATATGCAAAATATCCATCCGCAATACCAACTTTAAGATCTCTCAACATATCTTGGTCACGCCAGCTGTAGCGATGCTACAGAAAAAGATACATAAAGCTGTTTCATGGCCTGTAGAGTCAAGTTTATACCATTTTAATCCATTTTCCTACGTCACATTTTTAGCGATATCACTATTGCACATTGTTTAAGGTGATACAGATCAAACGATTATTTACATAGCTTGCGTCCACACTGTATATATACATATATTTATTATTTATTTATGTGTATTAAGATATACATTTGTGATGTAAGCACATGTGCACAACCCGCTCGAGGCATAACTCAAGGCGTTAAGTCCAGGCTTGGAATGGTCCACCTAGCCAGGGTGCCTCTCACCGAAACGGTATTCTCTCTGTCTGAACATTCAATGACAGACGTTGCAGTAAATATTCGCCTGTTCTCTTGTCTTCTGTAGCCAGCACCAATCTTCTTCCGACATCGTTGAGCAGTTTCTTCGTGAGCAGCCCAGGCCCCCCGATGTCTTGAACGCAAGGGGTGAGAACAGGTGTGGTAAGCAATACTTGAATACTTTCTGTTCTTGGCTGCTTCCGCTAGGGCTACCGCGTGTCCAGGGCGGGCTGCGGCCTTACCGACCGTTGAAGAGGCTAAAGAGTCGGTTAGGGTCGCATCCCACACCAGCATTGGTCCCGCTCAAAGGGAGTCAGGGTCATTGCATCGGGTCTCCTTCCATCGTCTCTGACTGAGCCGGGAGGCTCCAAAATGCATGGGTAGCCCGCCGACCGTAGCCCTCATGTATGTATATATATATATATATATATATATATATATATATATATATATATACACATTTTGGCACGCATAACTGCATAGAAAATACATAAATTGCAATTCATAAATCTATTGTATTCTTCTAGCAGTTAGTGGTCATCGCTCTTACCTCATAAAAAAGCCAATTAACAACAGCAAACCTACAATCCCATTTAGCAAAATTTATTTCAAACTTCTGTTCTCCAGTTAAGCATACGTCGCTTTAAGGTCCCGCCCGAAGAGTGGTGTCGAGGTCAACAGATAGGTTATACATACTGGTTGCGGCTATTGCGGTAAACTATTAGCACTAGTTTTAATTTTGTCGAGTACTCTCTGGTTTGCTTTCGATAAGTGGGGCCATACGACCTGTATCCCGTAAGCAGCAGTCGCTTTATCACATTCTATTATTAGACGCATTGATTTACTCTTCGACGTTACATATACATGTAAAGAAGAAAACGTGACTAAATTCACGCCGATTGCAAATCACTTAATATGGCCATATTTAGAGAGCCAATTCGCGAATGTCAGTGTTTACTTACTGTTGCGTTTGCACTTACAATCAGCCTTCTTTTGATTCTACGGCTCTCCGATGCCTACCCGGCAATTGGATCTTTGGCGATAAAGTACAAGCGTTTGCTCCACCGAACATGCTTCTGCACAGAGCTACTAGCGGCTTAAGCTTTGTATTTAGCTCAGATAAATCAGATCCTTTACTTACATTAGGCGACGCGACTGCTTCATCATATATAGGTTACTTTTCTCTTGGCTTTATTGAGTTTTTAAGCATACCCATAAGATTCGTCCCTAAGTCGAGTAAGGAGTTGCCGAGGTTTCACACAGGTGTTCCTGTCAGTTGTCTCTAGTCACAACTGTTAGTCTGATGTTACAACTGTTACCTGGCTTATATCGCTAGCGCTGTCGCCCATTGCTAGACGTCGCTAATAAAGCAATCACGTTTTTCCATTGGTCTAAATGAGCAAAAACTTTCGCGCCTTTCAAAATAAGGAAAACCATTTATTACAACCAAAGTTATTGATTCCTAAGTGTGACATCCACACCACTCAGGCCTCATTCCATGCGGACATTGCGTGGCATGCCTTAGTCAAACTCACGGAGGGGGCATGGCTAGAGCGGCAAGACTGCTTTAAATAAAAATGCTTTTGTTTCGGACAGTAGGATGGCCGCAACTCTGCGGGAAAATTCCATAGCACAAAACGCCTGCTACTAGTAATCTTTAGAGAGAACATCCTTATTTTAGTCCAGTTTTGCAGCGAGTTTCTCAGCAAGCACCACCGTAATTAGGCCGTGTCATATCCATCGTCTTGGTCATTGAAAAGATGTTGTCACAAAGCTTGCGAATACGCCCGCTATAGACAATTCTGGGTATCTTCACCATCACCAATTAGAATTTGCCAAGCCTGGAGGCCGAGCATTTTTCTAGTGGTATCACATGCTTACGATGGCCCACAACCTCGCGCCGGTACTTTTCTACTACGTAGAAGTAGCATACCGTAAAGACGCACACCTCCTATTTGTCAGATACGTTATTTCGTCTGATACAGGAATTCAACAAGAAGACCCCTCAGGGCCTGATTTCTCTTTCTTAGAGTTAAAGAAGGTGGTAAACTTACTCAGGTGTGCCCTGAACATGGTATACCTAGACAATATATATGTAGTACCTCTATTGGTACCACCTTCTCTTAAAAGGTACCCAGGCATATTAAAAGTGTTTATAATTAAGTCTCCCTTTCTTTCGTTCAGTGGAAGACGATGTATCTACAAAGCTCTTCCGGGCTGCCGTGATGCACATGCGCCACTAGCAGCCTGCGTGACTAGTGTAAGACTCACATACCCGCAAAATCCGGATTCCTTCTCACCCCCGCTGGCTCGGTATTACATTAGCATTACTTGGAAGCCGTGGGAGAGGCGTCTCTGCCGTTCTCCTCTACTCAGCTTTATTCCTCTATATCATTCCGCATGTCTACCTGCGGTTGGATAGGGGGTTACTGCCATTTTCCAAACCGTCCTGTGAGGTTGGGTCGAGACCGTGAGGGCCCGGCTGCTCCTCCCCCCTCCCTCGGCTCTTCATCTCGACCACTTCCCCGAGAGGCCCGCTTAAGCCTTTTCCTCCTAGCAGTTTCCTTGGCTGCCTTAAGTGTCAAAACGGCGTCAAACAAGTTCGCCGCCCCACTGAGCTCAACTTCCAGAAGTGCGAGCTTATTTACAAAGGCCAGCCTAACCTAATAGCTATCGATGCAATCCTTCCCCGGTGCAAACTCATCGAGGCAGCAGAAATGATGCTCCTGAGGTCCCCTGTGGGGTCGGGTGCCATTTGTCCGGAACTCGCAGGTAAGATAGAGAGCCTTTACTTCCCTCTGAACACACAGCGTGTATCACTTATTAAAATAATCTCTAGCTTCAGCCACAAGTGTCCATATTCTCCGCGACGCGAACCTCGGAGCGAACCAGGATCTGCAAGAAAAGCAGAGAAGCATAATCACCTGCCTCAGTGATCTCCTTAATCTAAATTTGGCCGGCAGCAACTGGGCCGAGCCACCTTCCCGCTAAGAGTCCGTTCGCTCTAGACACATTAAACACTCGTTCTTCTTGAAAAATGTCTTGGCATTGTGCTACACGAGCATATGAAATATGACAGTCAAGTGAGGTGAAGTGTCAGGGTCTGCTACGCCGTGATGGCCTCGGCACGCCGTAAATGACACCTTTAGTCGCGCACTGAAATTTGCCAGTTCTCCGTGTGTTCTAGAAACCCAGGGTTCGTACAGAGATGGTAGAAAAACTCTGACACCATTTGAAGGTGACCGCGTGCTTGTTTTGAACGGAACTGTAACATACTCATTAGCTCCTTCGACGGTCGGTGCAGGTCATGCTCCTAGGTTACCTGAAGCCAACAAATGCAAAAAATACTCTATTGTGTATTAACCGCACGAATTTTGTCCGTTGGCGTTCAAGACTATTTACAGTCAATTTGATTCGGTGCGTGGCTGACGGTCTTAACCTTTTAACGGGAGCCTTGAGAACATTCGAATGCTTGCGACAGAGGCTGTCGACATTAAACGAGGAATTGCAGCGCCTGTTTAACGCACATTATTGGACTATGCAATCCTGGGTTAGAGAACCCGTAACCACACGTTCGTACAAAAACAATTGTCTACTCCAAAGTGCTAAACGTTACAACAACTAAGTAAATACTTTTTTTTTAATATATAAAATATACTAAAATAGCAGCTTACCCGGTGATGAAGTACTCGTTAACGGTGACATTTATAAAGAAACTGGTCTTATGGAGAGGCCCACGCTTTTCGCCGTTAAGTTTAAAGTAGCGCATGGCTCTAAAGTTCGCGGTTGTTATTTTATCATCCAGGGTGCAGTTTGACATACTGGGCTCGAAAAATAGCGTCCGCAGGTCGTAGTAAGTGACGGTACCATTCTTATAAGGCCCTTTCTGCTTGTCATATGCGATCCTGGGGAAAGTCAACATAAATGGAAGCCTTTTGTATACGTGCGACATGTGGCCGAGTTATTGCCGAGTTAGGAAATTGCCTTTGGTCAGCTAGATCAGCTTCGATTCCACTGTCCCCTCATTGCTTCCCTTAGTGACACTTGGTTCATACCGGATACTAAATACCAAGAGATCGAGTGCTAGTACATTTAAATGGAGATCAGATAGATAGCACAATATCTTCCATGTCGCCCGTCGAGTGTTCACTGGCGTGTTTCGTTCCACCGCGCGGTGACAAGTGCTGAATATGACAGTAGTTGTGCGCACACGTAAGCTATAATAAAAGTATATTTGCCACTAGCTAAGAAACAGTACTTTCCGCGCATACTGCAATCTATAATTAGCTATTCAGAGATAGATAGATAATGGTAACAAAAGCAGGGTTCGATCGCGCTCCCGGATAAGTACCGCAGAACTTAGTTCACGCGCGGAAAAATCTGCGAACCAACGACCGCCCTCGACCCAGTGATCAAATAGGTGCAGTTTATTGTAAGTGAAACGGTGAAAAAACAGTGAAAATCGATAGTGACCTACTTTTAGTTGCCAAATCGAACGCTGAATTCGAATTCTAACAAACGTAAACAAACGCAGTCTTTACAGCGAACTAAAGCCATCAGTTTCGAAATCGCCGCCTGTAGATCGACAATTTAACGGGTAGCATACATCTGTGTCAGCCACTTCAATCGGGCCGCTAGATCCCGAGTTCTCGAATTAAGCCGGAAAAGTTGCGTTTTTGGTGACGCAAACAGAAAAGCAGAAGAACCCTCGGAAGTCGCTGATACCGTTTACACCATCGGACAGCCCTCTCCACAAGGACTTCATAAATGTGTTAAACGCCTATATACGGTGAACAAGTGCCAAGAAACAGTATTTTCGACAAAAAGTCTGCATTTCGGAGACCAATAGAGATCAGCTGATCAGGTGCAATTAACGCCACTGCAACGAAATCACCAAAAACACTAAATCAGAAAGCACGAGTATTAAGAAGCATAGCGGTGAGTTAAAGGTTTTGCTAGGCTGTCAGAAACGCGAGTTTTCGATTATAATCGCAAATCTTGCATTCTCGTAACATTCTCGTAACCAAAGCAAGGCTCGCGTAGACTCTAACGAGGGGGCCGAAAGGCCTGCCTCAAATACTATGGATAAAGAAATGGAGAAAAAACGGGAAGAGTCCCCGTTTAACATGGCGTTTCTCGTCGGACTACCGTGGGGAGCAATTTCGGAACCCGCTCTTTCGGCCAGGAAAGCATTAAAGAAAGACGAAGTTAGAAACCAGCAGACCGGATTCGTACAGCTATTCTAAGCTAGGCTGCAAAAACGGAAGCAAACGGAGGAAGGATCACCAACAGCACAAGAGGATGTTGCTGCAACCAAGTGGGAGATGAAGAGGTTCGGGGAGCTACACAAAGCGGCACGAGCGCTTGTACAAGAAGCGGTGCCTTCCAACACCGCAGAGAGCGTTTATAATGCAATAAAAGTACTGGAAGCTTGGAATCATTCGAAAACAAGCAATGGACCCTACTTACAAGCCGGACCGAATGCAGCAAATGCATAAGAGAAGAAACGGCCAACAAGACAACGGAAGAAACGCTGTAAAAGCTCAACCGACAATATACACAAACCATCATAGAGTTGAAGAAGCGACTGGCAAAAGACAGAGAAACGCGCAAGCAGCTAGAGGAAACTCTTAAGCAAAAACGAACGCCGGAAGAGATCAAACAGGCAGAGAAAGAGCAGAAATGCCAAGAGATGCTACAAAATTTCCAAAAAGCAGTAAGTGCAGAGCAGGTGAAAACAGAAGAAGACAGCGTACGGCTTACAGCAAGACACGGCTAGTAAAGACCAGCATAGCCGGCGACCGCGAGGTAAAAGCGCTTCTGGTTCAAGACCAAAATGCTAAGGACGCGTATCTCATATGACACAACTGTTCCCGGCAGCTAATCAGCTCGGACAGCTTACAGTCGGAAAGATAGGCATGATTAAGATCCATCTTGCCGAAATTGACTTGGGAGAACCGGAAGTCAATAGCGAGGCACAAACAGCTCGAGGACTTTGATTGTGGGAAAGTCTGCGCAGAGGAGGACCTCGCCGCCACGCTTGAGGTGATCGGCAAGATAGCCAAAAAAAATAAATCAATCACTAGCCAGCAGCTGGAAAACCGAAGCCGCCAACCGCACAAGTGCTCACTATATAACAGAAGGGATTAATGCCGACTATGCCAGAAAGACAACCGAATGTCGAGGGACCCTAAACTAAGGGCCCAACCAAGAGCTGCCACAAATAAGAAGATACGCACGCCTGCCACTGAACGCAGACGGAAGCCCCAGTTCAGGCCGCCATCTCTGAGCCTACCCAAGTGGAAAGCGGAAAGTGCACTGATGCTGACGGGTTCGCCTCGTATAACAAGACAAGAAGGGATTCACGGCCGCGGGAAGAACGAGAGCGATCCGATGACGACTCTCAAATTCGCACAGATTAACCTGGGCCGGTCTCGTGAGGCCCAGGCTCTCTTAGAAGCAAAGAGAGCAAAATAAAACTTGCAGCTAATATTGATGAGCAAGCCCAACAAAAGATGGCTTTCCGACGGCCCGGATTGTATTGAAGATCAGAACGGAGACGGGTGCTGTGGGTTTACCCTGCAGTGCCCGTTAAGGCGCAAGGCTGTGGGAAAGGCTGGGCATAGGCTGAACTCGACCGAGGCCCGACCGTGTTCAGCTGCTACATCTCGTCGAATAAGGGACGCCAGGAGTTCACAGACTGTATGGACGGCCTTGCAGAGGAGGTCAGGCATACAGTCACGAAGAAGGCTATCCTTGTTGGGGGAGACTTCAATGCAACTGCAGCAGAATGGGAAGCCGACGCTCGAACGGAAGAGGTCGTGAGCTGTTAGAGTGGTTGGCCCAACTGGGCATGATCCTCTTTAATGATGGTCTGCGACCTACGTGAGCGAAAGGACCAGTCTTCATTTATCGATCTAACGTTCGGTAATGAGGACACAGTGGATTTGGTGACAGGTAGACGATCTAGAAAAAAATATTCTCTGAGCGGTATATTGAATTTGAGTATGGCGCGAACTCTGCCCCGCAAGAGGAAAACACCCGTCGCCCAGCATGGCGCGCCGATAAGATGGATATGAAACGGCTTCCTACAGAGCTAGAGAACAGAAGCCAAAGCCTTCTCGATGAGAAGGAAGAGATTCTGCCCGGCGACGTTGCAGATCTTCTGCGGCGATCATGCGCAGCGGCGTCCATTCAGAGGCCGACCGGAACGCGTCGGCACCCGCCGCCAAAGTACTGGTGGACAGGAGAAATTGCTGACCTCAGAAAGACGAGTAACGCGGCTTGGCGAATATACACTTGGGCCAGAAGGAACTTAAGAGGTGTAGAAGAAGCCTGGTAAACTCTACAAGCTGCAAGAAGGGCCCTTAAAAGAGTCATCAGGAGTAGAAAATGCAGCATAGAGAGAAAATGGAAGGAACTGTGCGAGGAAGTGAAGACAATATATGGGGGAAACCCTATAAAATTGCCGTTAATAAATTAAGAAGGTCGCCGGGCATTTCCGGACGGCCTTGTGAAGATCGCGGTAGAACGCCTTTTTCCGAGTCGCGCTTCCCCCGCTCGGCCAGAGATTAAAGTTCCAGAGGTGGGCGTGCTACTTATTGAGAGCTTTGAGATAATGGCCGCTGCGGATCGCTCGCCGAAAGGCAAGGCCCCCGGCCCCGACGGAATACCAGCAGAAGCGGTAAAGATCCTCTTGCAGAAGCAGCCAGTAGTATTTAAGCGGATGGCCGACAAGATACTTGACGAGGGGGTCTATCCAACAGAGTGGAAGATAGCAGAACTAGCGCTGATAAGGAAACCAGGAAAGCTGCCGACAGACCCAGCTGGGTATCGTCC
Source organism: Dermanyssus gallinae (assembly GCA_003439945.1). Classification (NCBI taxonomy): domain Eukaryota; kingdom Metazoa; phylum Arthropoda; class Arachnida; order Mesostigmata; family Dermanyssidae; genus Dermanyssus; species Dermanyssus gallinae. Next base: position 13,777 of record QVRM01003829.1, on the reverse strand, counting down.
GATAAGTCTTCTAGATACCATCGGGAAGACACTCGAGACGATACTCAACAACAGACTGACAGCTGAACTAGAGCAAAAAGGAGCGCTATCGGACAGCCAGTTTGGCTTCTGACGTAGGCGCTTGACAAAAATGGTCATATCTGATGCTAGAAGAAGCCGAAAGGCAGCGAAAAAGGAACCAGTGGTCGATGGAGCTTTGTATGGTTGTCCTTCTGGACGTCCGCAATGCCTTTAACTCACTGAGCTAGCAGGTAATCCTGGAGGTCATGGTTGAAAAGGGTGTCTCTCCGTATCTGCAGAGAATAATAGCCTCTTATCTTAAGAGCCGAAAGGTCGTACATGCAGGAAGGGCGTTCGCCATGACAACAGGAGTCCCACAAGGCTCCGTGCTAAGGCCCACGTTGTAGAACATGGATACGTTGATGTGCTGCGGCTCTGTGGCGTGGAGGCCGGTCAGACGTTGCGTTTGCCGACGACTTGGCCGTCCTAGTCATGGCGTGTAACACGGACTTACTCCAAGAGCGGGCCCAGCTTGCCATCAGAATAATAAACGACTGGATGGTGGGGCACGAGCTCCGGCTGGCCCCTGAGAAGAGTGAGGCGGTGCTTCTCACAGGAGGGAAGAGGCACAGAGAGGTCCGTCTATCACTGTATGGAGTGGGCATCAAAGTTAAGCAGTCAGCTAGATACCTGGGTGTGACTGCCGACAAGGCCCTCACTGGCAACGAACACATCGATAAGATGACCGCCAAGGCAAAAAACATCGTCAACGGTCTGGCCAAAATTCTGCCAAGGACACGTGGCGCGACTGACGGCAAGAGAATACTTCAAGAGAATACTATAAGAGAATACGCCGCACCCATGTGGAGCCCCAGCGCGATGAAGTTAAAGAGAAACAAAACCAAGCTTCTAAAGACGCAGCGCAAGCTGGCGATAAAAATTGCCAGCGCGTATTGCACGGCCGAAACAACGGCGGTGATCGCGATCGCCAGGCTCATTCCGTGGCCTACGCTAATCGAAGAGCGAGTACGGCGAAGGCGAGAACGCCAGAAAAAAGCGGTAGCTCGAAAGCAAATTCTCGAGAACTGGCAACGGGAAGCGGAGGCCCCAAAAGCCTGGACTCGCCAGGATATCCCTGAATTAACTAAATGGTTCAACAGAAAGCATGGCCACGTCACCTGTTACCTGACGCAGGTACTAACGCGGCACGGATGCTTCCAGAAGTACTTGCACAGGATAGGTAAAGTCGCGGAGTCTACGCGTGTTACATGTGGCACTGGCAAGGTTGACGATGTTACACACTGTCTTTCTCTGCCCAACCATTGGAAGCGGCACAAGCAGGCAGGGGGAAAATAGCGGCTCCGGGCATGACGGTAACCGACCTGGTCGACGCCATGCTCGAAAACGAGGAAAAATGGGAACAGGGGATGGGCCTAGTGGAAGGCGTAATGAGGCTGAAGAACGAACTGGAGCAAGTACGGGAGGCCGCGAGCCGACGGCAAGAGGCGCCCACAGCGAGCAGTTAGCGCGGACAAAGGAGCACGGGAAAAAGACTCTCCATTTTCAGTGAGGTAAAGCGAAAGTGTACTGCTGGAAATTGTTATATCAATAAAACCTCAGTATTATAAAAAAAAATAGGCTAATACCTTTGAGCCAATTTTAGCATGTCTCTCTTGCCCATTCGCTCGAGCATCTCTGATCAAGTAAGCGCGCCTATAAGCTTCGTTCGGTCCGAGCCATAAAAATAATATATGTAGCAGTGTGACCGTGGTTGCTTGCTGAATAGTCGCTGTGTGTGGTGCGCTCTGCAGAAACGTGTGTTATGCGACCGCCCCCCTCGACGACAGCAGAAAATGCAGTGTGGAGGAGTAGTGCATTGTGCACGGGCAGCGCAACTGTAAGTGCAGCGCCGCATGTAAGAGGCAGCGCGCAAAGGGACGAGATGTTCACGTGCATGTGACGAATGGTAGCGTGCATATGGCAAACACACTGTTAATCTATCCGCTTGACACGCGGGACAACTCGGTGGAAAACGTCATAGTGGCCCGACTTAACGATGAGATTACCGCGAAGCAGATGAAAACCAAGTACCTAAGTACCTAATCACGGCACGGCCCTTACAGAGAGATCGCATATTCCACGAACTTCGGAACAAGACTGAGGCTTCTCACGACAGTCGCGGAATGGACAGCACTATACGCCGCCACAGTATAGGCAGATATGGCCCAATCGTACAATATGAGGATTATCGAAGTGGTGATACACGAACGTGGTGCACACGGGATTGACACTGCGCGGCATATGCGCCAGATTGCTTTTGTTGTGCCAAACACCTACCACCATAGTAGCACAGAAAACCCCGTTGGGCTAACAGGGAGGCCATTAGCAACGGAGTCGGATTCGGGAAAAGAAGCCACAGGAGGTACGAGAGGAAGGCGAGCAGCACCTAGGTGTTCCAGGATATCTTGACGTACCTTATTTATTTTTACTTCAGTTAAAACATGTAAGTGCCCACCTAACTCGCCGCCGTGCAAAATTACTACTGACAAACCGCATCTTCGCAACGTCCGCTAAATGTTAGATGTTCGTAGAGTGAAAAAGAGATTTGCCTCTATCTGGTAAAAATTATATATAAATATATATATATATATATATATATATATATATCCTAGTAGAGGTTTGATAATGAAATCCCAACTACATAGGATCACTTTAGATTCCGCACAACATCCGATGTATTTTGCTACCAATATTGTGGTGAATACATATGTTTGAATATTAAAAAATAACGTTTCCGGTATGCACTTAATGAAACGTGGATGGCTACAAGCAGCTTGGCAAGGCTAATTTCAAGACGCAACTAATCTAGTCCTAGCAAAAGAAAATTCGTGGGTTCCACAGAGACCCCGCATGCCAGACTGAAACAAAGACTTTGCCCAGGAGAGAGAGTAAGTCAACTGTGATGCACCCAAAGATGCACATCAGTTAAGATCGGTTAGAAGTTAATTAAGTATAATTGTATTAAACAAAACTATACAGAGTGCGTACGTTATATAAGAACGCAAAGACAAGAGTCTGCAAGACCTAGAAAACTGGTAGCAAGTGTGTGCTTGTATGAGTAGCCATCCAGAGTCAATACAACACCTACACGCTTAGGCTAAATATGATTACAAAACACAATATTACATGATTTGACTTTATTTAATGGGCGTATTCTTATAGAACACTGACCTGAATACATAAGGACCGAGTTCGCTCACGACAGCATGACGCACACGTCTTTTGGTGACAAAATCTTCATAATTAGTAAGATTAAACACGTAGAGTGATCGGTAGGAATGTATCGGAAGATTAAAGAATATTCTGTCTAGTGCAGAATTTTTCGCAAGAGGTTCAGGACGTTCCTGTTGTATGCTAATCATAGTCCAGTACAGCATACCGATGGCCAAAGGCAATAGAACAACAACTCCAACTGCATTTTTGAAAAACACGGCAAACAGATGTCCAACTAAGAAAAAAGCGGGTTGATAAGTACTTTAAGACATCGGCAATGTAAACACGTACTTGTTAAAACATTGACCTATCAGTACACCTACATTTATTTTATTGTGTTTGCAATCTACCCTACCATATACATACCAAAATACAAAGGCACCTAAGGAGGTGTATGGACAGTAGTTCACATAACTGTTTTACAAAGGCCTAAACTCAACAATGAATAAATTAAGTGATTGGGGTCTCACTTAGCGCCCCGTTATACAACATGGCCGTCAAGATTGAGCTTTAAGCGAGCCACAACTTTATGGTTAATAAAATGCTACACATATTTAGTTAGTCACAAAATATCTTAAAAGCATTCAACCATAGTTAGAAACCAGCGTAATTGTTGTTTGAAAATATTGTGTTATACTCTATATACGGTTGCTTACAGAAAAAATGGCTTTACAACAACGCTTTACACAGATATTTTGTGCAATCACATTTAAGCAAAGTCCAGTTTAAAACAAAGAATAGATCGGTTAGCGAATGAAAATTCGAAAGAAGCAGCGTGAACAAGATGCAGCTCAATGGGTCCCCCTGAGCAAGTCTCAACGTTGCGCGTTACTCGAGCTTGCTCCTTCATTCACCAATCAGCGTGTTATCATCAAAGAAACTGGAAAAATTCCACCTATGTTAATTTGTCTTGAAACAGTTGATCATAACGTCGCGAGGAGTTTTATTGACGCAGTCAACAAGACTGCAAACAAACGGCGTCTTGGACGAGACACCGTCCGCTCTACCTCATATTAATGATCGTGGATTGCGCCGCGGATCTCCTGAACCCGAACTGCTTCGGAGACAGGAAATGATTCGCAAAATGTTCACCCATTTTGTTAAATAGCTTACATATGATCTCTTCTAAATTGAACAGAGATATTGCAGTTGCAGTAAGCAATCAGAACAACCCAGATATCATTGTCACTGCTGCGTCTTCCCGGACAATTGGCGTTCGCCAAGCGCTAGAGGAGTATAGATTCTGGATATGTACTACTTCGTCGCCGCTAACGTTTTAGTCTGACGGAGGTGGACCTGGCGATAATCCGCAGAGGGGTGGGTCCTCTACAATCGATATATTCGCTTACTCAGGTTTTGAAGAAGACATCGAATATGGCGGACAAGTGATTGGCCTTGTAATTACTGGATTTAAAAAGCATGTACCAGTTTATTTAACAGTTTAAGTTAAATATGGAGGTGAGAGCGCTAGTACGCCGAGACGTCAGGGGCTCGGAAAATGCATCGACGTAAACAAGTCACGCATGAAGCTTTGCACTTGGCATCCCAATCAACTACTGGAAATGCCGCCAAGTCTGCTCTACGACATGCTGACAGGAGCGCTCCTCTACATGTCGGCGTACTCTGAAGAGAAGTCGGTCACCTGAGTGGTTCGACTCACATTGCTATCGTGTGAGAACCTACGTTATTCAGGCTCTCATTCTCTCCAGAGAACACCCAGAGATGCGAGACTTGTATTGTAGACACCGTCACTGGTATCGACAGCTAATATAATTGAAGAAAATCTTGTTCGCCAAGGAAAGTGAAAATCGTATGATTCGAAGGGCGAGGTTTGAGCCTCACTGCGCCCTTAGAAGAAACTTTACGTTCTCTAGTTGTCCAGTTGCCTCCGACCGTCTGCACCAACACTTCATCGACGCATTTACAACAACAGATAGCACTGCATCTACAAAATGTTGTCATGCCTCCTGGCACGCCCGCTTAGCCTCTATCTCGAAGCAAGAGGAATCATCCCTTCGGAACAGCATGGATTCGAGACATTCGTCAATGACTGCATTCCAGGAGCTTGTGGACGAGGTGACCGTCAAGCACCAAGCACTGTACGCTGTATTTGTAGACTACAAGGCGGCGTTTGACACTGTCCCCAGGGATATTGTGATGGAGAAGCTAGCCGCCGCGGGCGTCGGCCCACGAGTTTTGGGGATACTGGCAGCTATCCTAAAAGCAAACCCGGTCATTCTAGATGACGGCATTCAGGAATACCAGCCTTTCCTACAAACCACCGGCTAACCCCAGGGTGATAATCTTAGCCCGCTTTTATTCTGTCTTACTCAGTGATCTTCCGGGCCTTATCAATGGTTTACCGAATAACGTATCGAAGACAAAAGCTATGAAACTCAGATCCGGGGGACCAAATTCAGATCCGGGGGACCCCTGAAGGCAAGTGATAGGCTCAGCTTGGGCAGTGCCTCTGTAGAATTTGTCTCGAAGTTTACTTACCTGGGTGTTAAACTAGCGCCAAGCGGCACATCTTTTGCGGCCCACATATCTCAGCGAATTAATAGCAGCATCGTCGCCATGACCTCAAGCTCGGCTCCACAGAAGCTCTCAGTAAAAACAGCTCTAATACTGTTTCACCTGAAGGTGGCCCCGGTGGCATCTTATGGTACCACATTAATTTGGGAACACCTGTCCGCTCAGCAGCTTAGCGCTCTCGACACGGTGAAGGCAACGTTCCTTAAGGGAGTTTTGGGCCTCCCTAGAAATGCACACAACAGGCTAACTTATAGTCTGTCTAGGACCACGCCGTTCATTGAGGATCTGGTGAATCGCTTCCAACTTCCGACCACCGCGTCACTGCGAGAGTTCCGTAGGCACTTCGAGCAGAAGATGAGGAAAGCACTGGGTTCCATAACCCTTCCGATAAGTGTTGCTGCAAATTTTGCGGCCTTGTCTGCACCGAATATCATCGTGAAACATGTCGGTCAGCGCCAGCTATCTGGGCGTTAGGTCGCTGACATCTTCCGGAGATACATATACAACATATTCTATATATGTCCAAAATTAACGGAAACAAATGCCGTTTCCAAGATTTGATGAATAAGTGTAACGTAATGTAACCAACAATACCGAAAGGTGGTGTAATAATAAAGAACAAATTGACACAAGTTGCTCGCGCACTTGCATTTCCAGAATAACAACAGCAGGGCAGATGTTGTTGACCGTGAAAGTTGACGGAAACCAACAGTTTTTGTCAAGACTAAATCGAGAACAACAGCAGTTGTAATGCCGAAGGCTCCGTTTAGCATCACGAGTGTTAGTGTTGTGAGATGCACTTCCTGCAATGCGTCGAGTGCATCTACTTTGAGTCGAATTAAAAATTGCCGAACGGCAGTTTTGGTAAAAACATTTTACGGCCTGTAACTTTGGCCCCCGTTTTGAACTTTGGGAATGGCATGGGCAGATAAAGAGACCTTAGTAGTAAGCCACCAGACTAGCTTGATATATCACGACTGAGGACGACCACCACCTCTGTGGAGAGCAACACTGAGGCAGATTGTGATACGTCAAAGGCAGCCGCATCGCCCACGTGCGAAAGTGATGGCAAAACAGCGCCCGCGGACATTAAGGAATGCCGACAACTTGGTGTGAAACGTGCGAGACCGAGTGGCGATGCCCAAGACTCAATGCAGGTTATCAACACCGAGGCGGCACCTCAGGAACAGGAAAAAGAAGAAGGTTTCAAGAAGGTTGTAAATAAAAGCAGGCAGCGCAATATTAAAAAAAATGAAGAAGCCTTAGCAAAGCTTAAGCAAATGGTAGAATCAGGTGTACACAAGGTTTTCCGCGTAACCTTCAGTGCAGCTGAGGACGGCAGCACACTGTTCGGAGGCAACATGTTAGGAATGTGCAAGGATCTACACCTAAAAGTGGCAGACGCTAACATTTCGGCACGGAATGGACAAATCTCAGCTACCGTCGATAAGCTCGAGGACGCACGCAAACTAATGGGCATCACTGAACTAGCTGGGTTGCAAGTCAAAGCAACATCAAGGAATATTGACAATATCTGGGGTGCCATCAGCCATGTTAGCCCAGACTTTCAGGAAGAAGAGATCCTGCAGGAACTTAGCCCCGCCGGCGTTATAGAAGTCAAGCGCATTTGCAGACGAACAGGTACCCGCCCACAACAAGCTACTATTCCTACAAAGAAGGTGCTACTTAAATTCAAAGGGGCCCCGCCGGCCACCGTGTATCTTGGTTTTCAGACCCACGCGGTGACAGTCAAGCCACCACGTCCCACTAGATGCTTCAAATGTCAGCGGTTAGGTCATCTCGCATCTGCATGTAGCGGCCAAGTGGCATGTGTGAACTGCGGCAGTAACCGACATCTAGTCAAGGACTGTAAAAATGCTCCAAAATGCGCAAGTTGTGGAGGTGCGCACAGATCGGCGTCCTCTTCGTGTCCGGTTTACGCAATAGCTTGGGAAAAGAGCAAGACTATTATCGGTGCACGTGTTCTTCGCCAGGTCCAGTCCAACTACCCTGCTGCCACTATCGTAGAAAAACCAGTAGTCCGGCCAAATCTGACACCGTGCGAGACAGGGGAGAACGTTCCTCGTTCCTATGCCTCAGTGGTCCGTGACATCGTTTCCCCCAGTTTTGACGGTACGTCCGATAAGACCATCACGCTCGCCCCACTCAAGGCATTAAAACCTACGAAACGCCAACGCCCCCGCCAGATGAGACGTCGCCGAGCCTCTGGCACTACCTGGATAGACTTGCCGCCATCGAGGGCGCGTTCTAATCAGAAGGCAGACCCCCTCGCAGGACTCGCCAGCGCTGCAAAGATGCTAAGCGGGCTCGACCCTAAGGCAGCCAGCGCACTTCGTAACCTTGCCAATCTTCTGGGTCCAGTCATCAGGCTGTTATCAGCTTTCGAAGTGAAGAAACCCGTTGGTCCTAAGCGCCATGCCCTAAGACGCCTCCGGAAATAAGGCCGGTCCGAGCCACTCGGACGACCCCCCGCAGGCGGTCTACCAATCCAGCCTCGGGCCGGGTACGGGTAGTCTAACCCCCGCTCCCCTCAATAACAGGGTTATTTGCACGCATTGCCAAAAGAGCTTTACAAGCAGGGGAATCAAACGGCATATGACGGCAGCGCACTCGGACACCAATCGCTCACTCCCACCTTCCGCCAGCTACCCCGTCGACGACGTCGATGGCACCCACCTGCGCAACAAACTCGTCGAGTACACAAAGGCATACAAACGGCTAGACACAATCCCCAAAAGCGCCCGGCCTGCAGTGGCCGCAGCGCTGGCCGACACACTTTCTCTAGTGCACCTTAACAACGACACACGCAGCTGGGCCAACCTACTGTTGTTTGCGCATACAGTGCTTAGAACCCCATCCCGAAAGCGGAACAGTCTCACTTGGGCTACATTCATCAGAAACAGAATCGAGGACCACAGATCAGGCCGTGAGCCCCCATCCGAATCGGTCCCAAGGGCGCATCGGAACAAGCAACGTAACGACGATGAAGCTGCCGCCAGGCGAGCAACTAAGCTGCTAGGCGAAGGTGACATCGAAGGCGCCGCGAGAGCTTTGCTTTCTGTGGGGAGCCCGGTCTGCGCAGCCGATGCGTACACGGAAATGACTTCAAAACATCCTAGAGAACCGGCCGACCTCGACCTGCCTCCAAGACCACCGTACGCCGATCCACCTATCACCAGTGCAGAACTGCTCCGCGAGGCTGTGTGGACCTTTCCGGCGGGGTCCACTGCAGGTATGGACGGCTTGCGGCCGCGCCATCTCAGAGACCTCCTTGCCACAACTAACGCATATATTGCCAGCCGTTTACTGCGTGACCTGGAAAAAGTGGTGGACATCTTCAGAAGTGGAACAGTTCCTGAGGCCATCCGCCCTATTCTTTTTGGGGGACGCCTCATCGCAATAAAAAAGCCGACTGGGTCGCTTCGCCCAATCGTTATCTCCTCAGTTTTCCGCAGAATTGCGGCAAAGATCACAGTGAAACTAGGAGCAGAGGCGGCCCCCCTGGTTGACCAAGCCTACAGATCCAGGTCGGAGCTTTCACTTGATGATAAGACGATTTTCTCATGCAGCGGCGTACAACAGGGCGACCCCCTTGGTCCGCCACTGTTTTGCTTAGCCATTAAGGAACTGGTCGACTCTATCCAGTCTCCCTTAAACCTCTGGTACCTAGACGACGGCACTATTGGAGGAGAAGCACCTGTAGTACTAGCAAACATCAAGAGAGTTGCTGACTTCAGACTGAAGAGCGGGCTTGAGCTCAACTCCGAGAAGTGCGAGCTTATCTACCAAAGTCACCCTAACCTATCCGCCTTGGAGGCTCTTCTTCCCGGGTGCAAACTCGTCGAGGCAGCAGACATGACGCTCCTGGGGTCCCCAGTGGGGTCTGCCGCCATTCGTCCGGAACTCGCAGGTAAAATAGAGAGCCTCCGCTCCCGTCTAACCCGGCTAAACCTGCTCAGTCCCCACAGCGCGTATCACCTATTGAAATCGTCCCTGGGCTCAGCAAGAATCGTCCATATCCTCCGCAGCACGGACGTCGGACCAAACCAAGATCTTCTTCGGGACCTGGACGAAAGCCTAAGGATCAGCCTTAGTGACCTTCTAAATCTTACGCTGGCCGACAACAACTGGGCTCAAGCTACTTTCCCCCTTAGATTCGGAGGCCTGGGGATTCGTTCTACAGCAGACCTAGCAGCGAGCTGCCACGCTTCATCATTACACGCCTCAGAGAGCACTGTTCGGCACATCAGCCCACCCATGGCCCTGCAGGCTTTCCAGGACACCAAAGAAGTTGCGGATACGAAGTTCAAGAACCTCGCAGGCCTACTCCCAGAGACAAACAAACACCTGCAGAGGTCCTATGACGACCTCATCGTCTCCATGAAGTACCAGCGCTTGCTCTCTGACGCACTAACCACGGCAGACAAAGCCCGACTACGTGCGGTCGTTCAGAAAGGAGCTAGCAAATGGCTCCAAGCCATCCCCTCCTCAAACCTAGGCACTTTACTAGATCACGAAAGCTTTCGTCTGTGCATTGGTTTGAGGTTGGGGACAAGGCTAACCGAGGAACACCGGTGTCCGTGTGGAACACAGGTAGACATCTGGGGGACTCACGGGTTGTCCTGCAGTAGAACCGAAGGACGCCAAAGCCGTCACAGCGAGGTTAATGAGATTACAACCAGAGCTTTCAGATCCGCCTTAATACCGTGCATCCGAGAGCCCGCCGGCCTCCTGAGAAGCGATGGAAAGAGACCAGACGGTCTCACCCTTATCCCCTTTGAAAGGGGAAAGGCGCTTGTTTAGGATGCGACTATCACCGACACGCTCGCCCCGTCGAACCTGAAGGCCAGTGCATCTTCCGCTGGCTCCGCAGCACGCAAGGCTGAACGTCTAAAGACCAACAAATATGCCCAGCTCGCCATTTTCGTGCCGCTAGTATTCGAGACACTCGGGGGGCCCGGCCCTGAGGAATGGTCGCTTTTACAGAAGATTGGCAAACAAATTGAACTGGCGACAGGGGAAAAAGAGCACTTGAGTTTCTACTTCAGCGACTATCGCTGGCAGTTCAACGCGGCAATGCGGCAGCAATAATGGGCACAATGAGGGGCTGCCTCGAGGATAAGCTCGACTGGTAGCGCTCCCCACAAGCCCTAGTGTTGATAGTTAATTACATCTCGCTGTAACACTTAAATGTCATTTTAATAAATATGTACTAAATCATCGTATTTATTTCACTCATATTGAGTATGCATATAACATAAACAATTATACATATTATACAATTATACACTCAGCTCCTCGCGGCATGTTATACGAGAGAGGCAGTGCAGTGATCTCTTCGCAAGGGCCAGGCAGGCAATTGCATGAAACTTCGTACACGCCTGAGAGCACAGTCGACAGACGCACTCGGTGTACTCTTCGTGGAAGCTCGTATTCGAACAAACCAGGTGATGATAGCCATGAACTATGTATCTGGTATAGACGTGGCAATTGTCACACGCAAGACCAGACCAGAGGTGAAAGGCCCTGAACATATCCAGGTCTCCGACCTCTCGTCGGACTTGTTCAACTTTATTTTCCCATTCCGAGATAAAGCTCTCGAATGGTACTGTACGCGGCGTCTTCAACCTCAATCGAATGATCTCGACAACTGGTGCACAGCCTGACATTAGGTACACAAAGCGGCTCCTTGCCCGCATTGACAGGCAAAGTACTCGCTTCATGTACATTGTAAAACACCTTTCAAGCAAACCAAAGTTTGCCCGAGTGAGGTGTTCCCATACTCTGTCAAGACCATACATCAGCGCCGGAACAACCTTGAGGTAGAAAAGCGCCACTGCCGTCGGGACGGACAGCCGCCGGACATCGACTATTTCTCCATAAAGAGAAATTAGGGCTGTGCGCGCTGTCTCGACGATGTGAGCAGTGAAGGTCGTCCCAGTATAATGAAGCCGAAGCCCAGATACCGGAAAGAGTTAACGAATTCCAAGGATTGGCCGCCGCAACGCATAACGTCTTTAGCAGCCAATCGACCTCCTCTTCTGAATTTCATAGCCTTGGTCTTCATGGCGTTTATTTCCAGCCCTCTTGAGACAAGGAACACCTCCGCCAGAGAAGTGATGCGCTTGATGGCACCCAGGTCGTGATGAGCGACCACTATGTCATCTGCGTACATCACAACTGTGGCCTTCTGGAACTCTGTCGAATATAATCAACAAAATCGGCAAGCAGAAGAGTGAAGGAGACGCAACTCAATGGGTCGCCTTGCGGGGTTCCCACATTTTAGCTTACCTGCAACACTTCCTGCTCACCTTGTACCAGTAAGGTGTCCTCATCAAAGAAACTGGAAATTACGCTCAGAAGAGAGCCACCAATCCCTGCGTATCGGAATGACTTTACCACGAGATCTCGAGGTGCTTTGTCGAAAAGCCTTGACGCAGTCTAAAAAGATTGCATACAAATGGCCTCCGGGCTTTGCCACAGCTCGCTCTATCTCTGACTGAAGCACATGGATTGCATCACGCGTTCCTCGATCTCTTCGAAAGCCGAATTGCTCCGGTGGAAGGGTCTGGTCGACAACGTACTCGATCCGTTTTATAAACCAATTTGCAGAAGATCTTCTTCAGCGTCCTTTCAGACGCTATAACCGCGGTATAAGTTTGGGTCTCGTCTGTCATCACCATGCTTACCCTTAAATAAAAGAGAAAGCCTGGCGATATGCCAGGCTCCTGGCATTTGTCCCCTCTTCATGATCTCGTTGAAGAAATCACAAAGATGGTTTGCCAAAAGTGGCTCAGACTGCAACCCAGTGCTCATAGTACACTTGGTCTGGCCCCGCACTCTTTCCTCTCGGAAGAGAGTGCAGAACCTGACTTACTTCTTCTACCTCAAAGGGCAGATTCATAGTATCCTGCTCCAATGTGAGCGGGTGCTTAATCATTGGAGCCAGGCGTACCGTCTCGCGGTTATATAGAAGACCGGTCAGGTGACTCGTTACCTGTTCGTTGCTGAGCAGGTGGTTCGCCCCCCTACGAGGCCGTACGACGTAGGCTGAGGGCTTGCGCTCCGCTCTTTCGAGCAGTCGGATTTCCTCCCGCCTAGCGTATTCACGCTTGTGGTCAAGGCATAGCTTTATGTAAGCTTTTCTACTATTGAAGTAGTCAAGCCTGCGTCTGGCTAGCAGCTGTGGTGGTGCCTTTACCCCTCGCTTGGCGCAAAAGCTCAAGCACCCCACGGTGGGCGAGATAGCAAGCCTGAGAAAACCACTGTCGTGATCTCCTCTGCCCCGGTCTCTTCCACCTGACTGCACTTCTCATGGTTCTCTCTAGCAGTTCACACAAGGATCCACATCACAGCCCACCTCGAGGCTATCAACCTGTAGTGAAAGGTCAACACGCCTCGTGGCAACCAGGTGTGGGTCGCCTTGCTGCTTAAACCAGATATCTGGAATATTTGCGACTGCTGACACCGGTAGGTGCTTCCTTGCAGCCACCTTGAGAACATCGAAGCTTTCAACTTTGCCATCGACAGGTTGTGAAACAGTAGGTCAATGGTGCTGCTTCCGTTATGACTTATATACGTGTGGTCTTCGCGTGCATTTGCACATCTCAGATCAAAGTATTCCATCAACTGGAGCAGCACCTCTCCTTATCGTTAGTAGCCCAATCAATACGGGCATTGAAGTCGCCACCGACGATGGTTGGCATAGACAGGTCGAAACCTGATATACCGGAACTCACCGTGTCAGCGACCTCTGCCGAGTCAAGGTGTGGGGGGAGGTAGAAGACGGCTATGTTTACCCTCATAGACGAGAGACCCACATAGAAATTGTTCTTCCTCACACATTGCGCCGGCGGTAAACGTTTATGTAGGTAGATTGATAATCCACCCACTGGTCTACCACGGCCTCCAGCAGGTAGAACTGCCAGCTGGTGGAACCCTCGCATAT